>VYXD01012308.1:68225-145290 GCA_013397195.1 Hylia prasina | reverse complement strand
TTTTTTTTTTTTTTTTCTCCTGCGGATATCCTTATGAAAAAATTGAGACTTTAATCGCTCTGCTTGACAACTCAGGTTTTTTAACAGCATTTTCTGAATCAAGTGAGCTTCAGCGTGCATGTGAATTTTTATTTGTAGCTTAGACCATCTTTCCCATAATGCTGTATGACTTCATCTGTGAGGGTGTAGGAATAAAGTAATCAAATTCAGACTCTTATATGATGTAGATGTATTAAAAAAAAAAAGTTATTCTATAAAACTCTAAAAATTAAGGCTTCTTTTATTTGAAGACACTGCCATTTTCTTAGTAAAATGTCTTAGGGGACACATTCTGCAGTACTTGCATCTACGCAATGTTAATCTTTCAACATGTATATAATACATCTCTTTATGGATAGCTGTTGAGAAAGTAAGGTACTTCATAATAGCTTGTGCAGAAAAAGAAAAATCATTTCATTTAGACACATTTTTGCACTGTCTATTTTATTTACTGCTTGAACTAGGAAAAGCAGCCTTAAATTCTTTTTGCATTTTGATTTTCCCACTGATTCTTCTTGCCTGAAGACACACACCTCTTCTTTATCTCTGAGCTCAGTAAGAGGAATACCTTTTTACTTAATCCTTAAATCATCAGCCATTCTCAGATTCTCAGATTCTCACAAACTGAGATCTAAAGGTAATATCCCCAACACAGACTCGTACACAGACAAAAATATCTCTTTTGTAAACTTCAGTAGTCATCATTTAATGATAAGTAATAAGACTATAAAAATAGAAGCTATCGAGAAAATACATTTTTTACAGGCTGATAATTTCAAAGTAACTAAAAGGATACAACAAACTGTGATCTGTGGGTTGGGTTTTTTTGTTTGTTTGTTTGTTTATTTGGTTTGGGTTTTTTTAATCTTATTTTACTGACTTGGAGCATCAGTCCACAATACTGCATCTACACAGACAAAGGTTTGTAAGGCTATATCTTTCTTCCTGAAATTTCTGATCATTTCATTTTCCCTGGATATTATTTTAATATCACTGAAAGAGGAATTTCACAGAAAGCACTGCCAATGGTAACAGAAAAACACTTCTGTTTTTCTGAAAATTTTTCAGTCAAGAAAGACTGAAAAGCAAAAGATAAACTAGTTAAAGTCTTTGATTTTCAACTATTAGAAGATTTTTGATATTTATTGTTTCCTTCCTCTGATTTCCAAACCCACATAATTTTAGTTGGCTAAGAGATGCTCTCTGAAGAACCATTTGCAGAGTGGACTAAATTCGTTGCTGTAAGCAATGTGACAGTATGTCAGGGAAGAAAGGCATTTGCCATCATGCTGACATCAGAGTGTGACTGATTTGGTTGCACAAGATTTTGCCTAATGAAATTTCAACTGTCTAAATGAAAAATAAACCCTCTCACAGAGTAGTGAAGAAATGCTGTCTTTCCCACCTCAAAAATATTTGGGGATAACTGTTTATTTTGCAAAACAAAATAACTTTTTCCTTAATGTGTAAAGTGTGGGGTTTTTTTCCTTAGAACTTAATTACTAGTTGCCTTAAACTGTTGTGATTTGAAAAAGAAATGAGTTACAGTCTGATCACCCAAATCACTCTAGTTTGTGTGTTTGTTTGCTTGTTTTTAACTTAAGAATAAACTGTGAAATATTGTCATTAGAAGAGGCTTGTTTCAAGAAAGAATAGAAATTTAGTACCTAATGTTAGTGAGTCAATCAAGAAAAAAATACAGCAACAGCAAAATTTGAAGTGTGTTGGGTATTTTTGTTGATTTTCTTTAAGCCAATTCTTTTCTTAGAGTGATATCAACAGCAGTTTTATTACATTGCTATCAACAGTGGATAAGCTAGAGGACTTTGGTCTTATGGACATATTCAGGTAAGTTTAATTCCAAACAGATACTGAATATAATATATATAAATCTAAGACTGCTTCACAGCTTTCAAAGTTAAATCCTTAACTAAGCACAAGATCCATTAGGTAGAACTAATGGAAAAGGAGGCTATTAAACACTTTTGTGATATACTGATCACATAGTGTTCCTAGACTGACTCAGAGTAGGGAACTTCAGTGCTGTAATATAGTGACACTCTTCACCTGTACTAACAGTTGCAGTATTTAAGGAATATAAGAAATTATTAGGAGAACCTTAATCATTGTCTCTCAACAACAAAAGGGCTTGCTGAGCCTGATGTATTGAGAAGAAAAGTGTCTGTGTCTCTGCTAGGCACCTGCAGTTCTGTCTTCAACAATGACACGTTGTTCCATGCACCTGCCACTGCCAAGGCCATCTGTGAGCATGACACCAGATGGGATCCACACCAACTGCTGAGTTTAAAATCTTCATAATTTATGAACTTAATTTTTTTTAATGATAAAATCTTGAAATGACAATCATACTTACTGATGGCTGGGGAACAAGACATTCCAAGACATTCATGTTTTATACATAGATGTATGAAGCCGTGTAACAAGGAATATGGCTTTGTGTCATATGGGAATATAAGGCCAGCTCTGCTCACTGCAGTTTCATTGCAAGCAGTAAAAGATGGCACATTTCGTTTGAATCTTTGCATTCATTTTTAAACATGTTTTGAAAAATACTTAATCATTTGAAACTGCTAGCTTAGCATGGCATGGCTGGTGGCTATCTTGTCACATAGCATTACTCCCAAATCAAAAGAAGACTGTTCACGAAGATGTAGAAAAATGAAAGGAAGATACAGTTTGGTGAAAATACAAAGCAATTCTTGTTAACTCTCATTGCTTGCTATTTTAAAGACTTTCAGGCAAATACTTACAGGTAAACATGAACATATACTACTTGTTTTTTCCTTTTTGCTTTGAGTATGTAGCTCTAGTGCAGTACGGATAAAGTAAGGTGTAACATCATTTAAAATATAATCATTTGTCCCAGCAGTAAAATCCATGTCAACTCAGATAAATGCTTAATCTTATCTGTGGTAAATGGAAAGAAGCCCAAATCCTAGGAAACCAAAAATGTTATACATGCATATTTGTCTGAGTGCATATTTTGTCTCTGTACTTTCTGTCTGGCTTGGTGAGAAAATTAAATGTTTCCATCTAGTGTAGATGTAAGCCTAGAATTTTTTTCATGTAAAATACGTAAAATATATTTAAATCGGAATCACAGAATTCCATCCTTAGGCAAGATTTAGAATTTTGTAACTCTGCACTCCCTTGCTCCTATGACTTTTACTATGACTCCTATTTCCTGTCTGTGTGTTAGCTGAATAACAGGAATAAGGTAGAATGTATCCCAGTTGTCTGGGATATCATTTAATCCAAAATACAGACAGTTGATAAAAGCCAGTTTGAAAGAAGAGATGGAAGACACATCAGAGGCCGCTTCCCTTGAAGAACTCCCAACGTGTCTAAATACTTAGCATTTGGTCAGGCTTTTGAGTCTGTTATGCTTAATCCCCACATGAGCTCTGTTATCACTACACACCTACCTCTGGTCATGGGTCTTGTGGACCCTGCCTGGTCCCAGTCCACAAAAATGGTTCTTGTCTGAACCTTGTCACTGTCCTATCACCGCAGTCTTGCCAAGAAATCATTGGCTTCTAGTTTGGCTGTGGTCAAGGCACCCAGCCCAGCTCCAGCCCTGTTCCTTTGCTAGATGCTGTGGGATAGGTGTCCTGGAGTGAGGACCTACCCCAGCTGCCCCTTAGTGACTGCCCTGGAGGGCAGCAGGCCCTTGTGATGCCCTGACATGGATGTCCCCATCCATTTTTTCGTAACTTGATTAATCTCTGTATGAAGACATCTGGATGACTTCTAGTGGCTCTGAAATCATATCCACTTTTTAATGACTTTATATGAGAGTAAAGGAGTAGCTTATGTAGTGTATGACTGTAAGCTCCTATGCTAAGAGCGTCTTTAACAATTTGAAATACTCAGTGTTGTTAATCACAGTTCTAAATCTTTGGTTACTGCAGAATTACTGGTTTCCTTCAAAGAAAACAATACCAAGTCAAAGAGGCATAGGACTGCAATGGCAATTTATTCCAATCAAAAAAGTCTTGAGGTTTATACTCTAGTAAGAGGAAAAACAAGTAATGCCTGATTTTTAGCAAGAGAACTCTACAAAGAATCTAGATCTGCCTGTTAGGATCTGCTTATTAAGAAATGCCTCTAGCCAAGCTAAGGCGCAAATGAGACCACATGTCAAAGTCAATTGTACAGATTTCATTCAACAGTAAATGTGAGTGGGGGGCAAGAGAGAGAAAGAGAGAGGACATAGAAAGGGGGAGCACAGAGGGCAGGAAGAGAGAGTAAAACAGAAAAAAATACATATTAAAAGATATCACCAACACATGTATTCTTGCAACATCCTGCTAGTCCATCACCCTGATCTGCTCAATGGTAGGGGCTCCCAAATGTTCTTCAGGAAGTACCACTTTTATACAGTCCAAGTCCTGGATATCCATGAGGCACAGGTGCCATTCCCTTAACTTGGAATTGATGTGTGTAAGCAGCTGCTTCCTTTGTCAAAATTTGCTGTGGTGGGGATTTTTGTCCAGACAGGCCACACAGATCTGCCTTACCAGGCCTGGAATCTTCTTGTTGTCACATCAGCACTTTTCCCAGTCTGCAGAGTGTAATGTTATCCAGTGTGCTAATTCCAAACATTCACTTCCATTTAGATATGGAATTAATGCCTTCCTGTTTGCCGTCTACGCTTATCTTAAATTCCTGTTATGGGTATGTTGGGGGTTAAGTTTGTTCCTTTTACTTAGAGAATTTTTCCCCATATAGTTGCTAGGAGACTAAGTATTGGGTGCTTATGGGTGCTTAAGAAAACAAAGAAATGGCCCAACCGAGTTATGGGGCAGGTAAAAGGACCAGGGTGGGGGCAGCTTCCATTTTTTTTTGCTCTCCGCATCGAAGGAGGACAGTGAGGCTGCTGCTTGCTGCGGGAGAAGTTTGCTGCCATCCCCGGGTCCGGTCCTGAGAAAATCTACCATCATCTGCTTGTGTGCCCCGGAACTCTGAGCTGCCTCCTGCCCTGCTGGAGCCGGGCCGGCCCTGCCCCACCGCCGCCGTTCTCTCCGGCACTGCCCTGCCCTGCCGGGACATCCCTGCCCTTCCAGCTGCCACCTGCGGAGCTTCTGGTCTCACCCACCAGCCCGGGATTTCTCCACCGTTCCAGCTTGGTGCTCCCGAGAGATCGGACTGCTTCGGGTTTTGTTAAACAAACTCCCTCGAGGTTTTTCTTTTTCCTGTTCTGTTCCATTATCAGTGCTGTAGTTGTTGTGATTTGTTAGCATTGTTATAAATACTAGCAAAGAACTGTTGTCCCTACCCCATAACTCTGCCTGAAAGTCCCTTTACTTTCCTAAATTACAATAATTTGGAGGGAGGGGGCTTGAATTCTACATTTCCTAAGGAGGTCTTGCCCCTCCTTAGCAGATAACCTGTCTTTCAAACCAAGACAGGGTACTTGCTTCTTGGACAGTATTTGAGACAGTTTATGGTTCTCTTTATGTCCTCACACTACCTGCTTTGCAATGCATTTAGCTTGGGGGATGCCCGAAGGTCTCTTACCTTTCACAGAATATACTTATCCCATGGAAATAAATAGAAACGAAATGAATTTACTGAAGAGGAAAAAAAAGGGCAGGAAATTGTGTCAAACCAGGTTTGCTTAAAATGTATAAACACTGGAGTTTTCATACACTTGCTTTCATTTGAAGGGCAGGATATCAATAAGTTAAGACATAAGAATAATAAAATTTAGATAATTTAATCAAAGATATTTTAGAGTTTAAACTAACATATAAATTACCTCCTAAGTTTAGTTCTAAAGCTGATTTTAACTAACACTGAACTCAACCTAACTAATATTAATTCACATGGGTATTTAGCAGTAATACATATTTAGAACACAGAAAATAACTTTATTTTTGTATGTATATATATACGCATATATATGCCTATATACACATATATGTATGTATATATAGGCATATATATAATTAAAATTACATTGTATATATGTACTAACAAAACTAGATTTGTAAAGTTGATTGGACTACAAATTATGTGGATTATGTACCAACTGCAACTTCATAAAAACAGGAGGAATTTCGGCAGATATTTATTTACAGCAGGCAGAGTTTTTCTAGTTATTGACAACCATTGTGCAGAGGGTAGATTACCACTGGAAACAGAAATGGGTTCTGTGATGCTAACCTATGCTAGTTTATTCTGTATGGACTGTTGAAACCCTGACTGTCCAATACTTTATTTTTCTGTTCTGTTTTCCACTTTTGAGGTACAATTATTCAAAATTTTGTCAAAGTTCCTTGTGTGAGTGTGGGGCTTTTGAAGTCAGTGAAAGTAGATTGACTGGTGTTTTGAGTTCATATCTTTGTAGGTAGAGTCTAAAATAGATATTTTTGTAAAATAGATATTTTTCAAATATTATCTTCCTTTTTTAAATTAGTATCATTACTGAGTTTACTTGCCTTGTGATGGGTTTTGGCCAATAGTCACTCACCCACCCAGATGCTCGCTCACTCTCTCTCCTTGGTTGTAGAAGGGGAGAAAGTAAGATGTGAAAATTAATACATTGAGATAAAGATAGGAAGATACCTTACAAATTATTATTGGAGGTAAACCATATTTGACTTGAAGATAAATAATTTAATTTAGCACTGACCAAAATAGATTTGGGTAATGAGAAACAAAGATGAACATTAAAACAACAGCTTTCCAAATATCCTCCCACCTCTTCTAGGATCAACTTCTTTATTCCGAATGACTCTGCCTCCACCCAGAGGTGCAGAGGGATCTGGAGGACTACAATCAACACACAGTAGTTTCTCTCTGTTTCTTTTTAGATGTCATGATTTAAACCCAGACCACAACTAATACACACAGAGCCACTTGTTCAGTCTTCCAGCCAGTGGGATGGGAGACAGAATCAGAAACATTGAAGTGAGAAAATTCATGGGTTGAAATACAGGCAGTTTAATAGGTGAAGCAAAAACTGCGCATGTAAGCTAAGCAAAGCAAGATGTTCATTTCCCACTCCCCATCACAAGGCAGGTTTTTAGGCATCTTTAGCAAAGCCTGGTTCCATCGTGTGTAACAATGACTTGGGAAGAAAACACCATCACTTTGAACATCCATCTGCACTCTTCCTTTCCCCCTTCCCCCGGCTTTAAATGCTGAACATGATGCGATATGGTGAAGGATATCCCAGGGGCCAGTTGGGGTCAGCTGTCCCCAGCTGTGTCATCTCTCAACTCTTTTTACATTCTCAGTCTCCTTGCTGGTAGGGTGGGATGAGAGGCTAAAAAGGCCCTGATGCCGTGAAAAAATGGCTCATCAGGAACAAATATATCTCAATATTATCAACACTGTGTTCAGGGCAAATTTCAAGCCCAGCCCCATACAAGCCACTGTGAACAAAGTTAACTCTGCCTCAGACAAAACCAGAACATTATCTCACATTTTTCCCTTTCTCTGGCCTTGGTTTTCCATGGGCCACATTTCCTTCAAGAATATCCACCCACCTGCTCTGCTGTGGCATTCTCTGTGGACTGCAGTGTAGGTATCTGCTTTGTCATGGTCCCCCATGAGCTGAAGAGGGACAACCTGCTCCACTCTAGTCTTCTCCATGATCTTCTCTTGTGCCTGAAGCACCTTCTCCTACTATGACTTTGATGTTCCCTCTGTTGTTTCTCACTCTAATTGTTTTTTTCTGATGGCTTTGTTTAAATATATTTTCCCAGAGATGCCACCAGTTTGGCCGAAGTGCTCAGTTGTACCATGCAAGTCATTTGGAAGCATCTATTTCCAGCATGGGACAGCCCTGACGTTTACTCAGATACCAGGTTGTGGATTCCCACTGTCAGTACCTGGTAACTGAAATTCAATACACTTCCCTAAGTTAACATAGTCTGATAAATACTAGTGAATTTAGTTTTTAGGCTTCTAGTTCATGTAAAATACAAATTTCTTAAACATTGTCAAGGAAGATGCAAATTGGTTGGATGAATATAAATAAAAAAAATATTGCCAGCATCTCTAAGCACATAAATATAAACTAGCACCTTTCTGAGATGCAGTTTGCATTTTACCCTCCTCCATAAGAATCCTCCAGCTTAGGAGCAGGACACAGAAGCTTATTATTATAAGATGCTTTGCCGAGTGTCCTTGTTACTGCTCCTATTAACTGGTTACAGGGAAAAGATGAAGTTTTTTGGACTTGACATGAAGCCATGTGATATATAGTAAAAAGAAATCTGAAAAAGTCTTTGATCAGGACAAACTGCTGAAGTGTTCCAGAATCCATTACAAACCAGCCCTTATGACAGAACTAGTGAATTGAAACTAGAGTTTAAAAGAATATTTGTTGAATATTTTGGAATTCTTAAAGCACAACATAGGTGGAAGAAGCACAGCTGATTCCCATAATCATAAATGGAAATAACAGAGGATGGGATACATAAATTAGAAACTCAGTTGTGTGAATCAGGCTTGTTATCTACTTGCAAATCAATACTTGAAAATCCTTTCAGGTTGGGAAAGCAACATTTCTGGTGTAACAAGACTGGAATATTCATGAGGTTCCAGGGATTTTCATGCTGCAGAAGAGTTCTGATTATGATAGATGCAATATTGATATGTGTGTTTTCAGATAATATTTTTAAGCCATTTTGCTGCTTGGGTATCTATCTATCTATCTGTCTCTGACATTAGTCAGATTGCAGTTGAGACCACACTGTTGTCTTGCATTCCATTTTGTGTGTGAGTGTAAGAGTAATCCCATCTTTGTAACTTTCTTATGTCAAGCAGAATTCAGCTTCAGAAGCCAGAGGGAAATCTGACTCAGTAGTAATCACTGAAGATCAAAATTTCAAGTCTAGATTGGGAGCAAATAGACATCTCTGTATTTAGTTGAAGGGTAAAGTCCTTATTTCTATATTCACTGATATCCATATGGGTATTTATGTGCCATATAGAAGTACATTGACTACAATGAAGCCCTCCAAAGTAGAGATATTTTAATTCTTCCCTACTTTATCTTTTGTTTAACTTTGTAGAGTGCAGTGTAATATATAAGGTAAGATAAATTTCCTTAGCCAAAAATAGTGAGAGGAATAACAAATAGCTATTTTGTATAAAACTAATTATCCTTAAAAATAAAAAAAAAAAATCTGAAATAAAAACCATTTGTTCAGTAAAATGTCGAAACAGTTTTTCTGATATTCATAGTGTGTTCTGGAAGCAACAGTGTTGTAGGAGTAACTGTTGACCTTGTCCTGTGTACACCAAGCAGCTCAGTCTGCAACATAATTCCTAAACTTGTATTTTATTTGAAAATTCAGTAGACTCTGAACTGGTCAAGTTTCAATAAATGCCTATATTTCAGCTTAGACAGTGCATACACTACCAGCGAGGAAATGAAACAACATCCCCCTAGTTAGCCTGGAGACATCTGGAGAGTAAATAATACTTGAAAAGTAATAACTAATTAATTTATTTATTCCTATTCCTCTTTCTCTTCCTATTTATCTGTTTTGTATTTCATGGAAGACTCTTTAATACTATTTTGCTATAATTTTGTCTGACTTACACACCAAAATATTATCTCTTGGGTCCATATGTTCTCCTATTTCAAAATGCTTTTGCAGTCCATGGCCAGTTAAAAACCTCCATCTTGAAAAGCAACTGTGTTGCCAACTCCCTTTTGTTTATATGCAAGTAGGAGTTGAATAAAACTATATTCATTTTTTATGTTATTCTAAATTATCAGGGGCCTTGTTAAATGTGGGTTCAGGAGCTGGAGAAATAGGAAAGAAGCCAGCAACTGAAGGCTGGTGATCTTGCTTTTATTTCTGCTTCACTACTGGTTCCGGCTTCTCCTTCTGTTTCCTTGGAAACAGATACTGGGCAAGCAAAAACAAGGTAAGGGTTTTAAAATATTGACTTTAAAATCTGCTGCCTATTCTGTTTCTGTTGGATCCTACTCTATTGAACAAGAATGGAAATACTTAGCAAATCACCATTGTTTGGTAACATACCTATCTCTACTGCAGCATGGGTACCACAGAGATCTTTGGTGTGTCCTTTAGCCTTGTTTGCTCATATCTTTCTAAACCACAACTGTATTATTAAAAAGAGAGAAAGAAAAGCACATGGGAAAATAGCCAAAACCAACACTGGAGTGCAAGACCCCTCTATCAGATGCAGCTGCTGTATGAGCAACACAATTGCCACTGTAGAAGAATTACCCACCTGCACTTGGAGGTGCTAGTTTCTGACACACCAAACTGAAAAACATTTCAATTGTATCTTTAGCAGAAACAGCAGAACAAAGACAGAAACCTCCAAAACTTTTTTGTCTGTAACACAAGGAAACAGATCCTTAAAATATGCTCTTTATAAGATTAGGTACATGTCTTTTCACCTGAGATCAATGTAAATGGAGAATGGTAAGTGTCCTAATATTTCAGTTCTGTTATTGAAATATATATGATTATCTGAAACTTATCTGAACCTTGATTCGACTCCAACCCTAACTGGAGAACCTGCAATAAGCAAAATTTGTAGCATTTTTGGTTTGGATGCCCATGAGAAATAGATTTTTTGACAGTAGTTTAAGTCCTGGCACATTTTACTAAAAGGGGATAAATTTACTTTAAATATATTAACATATTAAATGTATTTGTATGATAAAACGTGAACAAGTTGAATGCTAATGCTTGGGGAAGCTGATTTTTTTTTGGAAATGCAGACTTACATTGACCAATTGTAAGTTGAGAGATATCCATCTTACTGGCCTTTCATTTAAGATTTTTTTTAAAAGGACATAAAGGAGAATCACCTGCTGCTTTATAGCAAGTAAGGTTGGAATCTCGAGGGCACGACTTGACAGTGGAGGACAGCCTTTCTTGTTCAAGCTGTGTTAGTGGAGAGTGTAAACTCTGATAAGTACTGATTTTTACACACAGCATAAGTGGCTGCTACATAAGTGTACAGCATGTTTGCCTTCCAGAGAGAATTACTCAGGCCAGCCATAACAGGAAACAGACTTCTTTGACTTCTGTGCTTCAGTTGTTTCTAGGTGACTTTTATCATGCTGCATCCATTTGTTTTGGGGTATTTTTAAATATAATTGTCCATACTGGGTTTTTTTCAGGTTTAAGTTTTGATTTTATCTTACTTTATAAAAATATCACAGTGCTAAAAATCACCAGTTGCATAGTAAATCAGCCTAATCGATCCATTTCAATGTTCCTTAGGAAGTGAGAGGACTTCAGTGCTATAGAGGGGCCTCTAGTTGAGAGAGGCAACACAGTAGAAGTGTAAGAGGTATATGAGACTGTGAAACAAAAATATGTTCATGAAATGCAGGTCAAAAAGCTTATTTGACTATCCTTTAGTCCTTTCCAATGTCACAGTGATACCAACACTACTACTTAATAAAATTCAAACCCTCATGAGGGGCTAAACATCATTCTTTAAAGAAAGTGTGCAAACAATTACTAAAGCATGCTACATTCCTCATCTTTGATTGTTTGCTTTGTTTTGTGTTTCTTTTATGCCATATGGTAAAGCGTAATACTGTGAGATGTCTTTATATAATTTTGCCTCTTCCTCTGCTTTTCTGAGTGCCTCTCTTAAAAAGAAATAAATGAGCCTGAGTTTTCTAGTCTCAAAATGGTCCTTTGATCATGGATATTTTCCTTAAGTCATCTATGTCACCAATATCGGTTTCTGCTTTCACCAGAATACAGAGGGGGGAAAAAAGAACCCACATGAAAGGTGATATTGACAGAAAATCTTAGAAATCCTTCTGACGGTGGGATTTTGAATAAAAAATTCCAAAAATATTTTGGGAGCAAAACCCCAAGGTGCTTAGAACTGTCTGACAAAACTTAGGGGTTTTTTTACTGTCTTCTGTTTCAGAAATAATTTTGCATTCTTAAGGACAATTTCTCTATATATTTCAGATGTTAACTTCCATATCCAGAAGGAACATGAAAATAGTGTTCTGGATTGACCACAATGTTCTGGAGGTTAGCTTTACCCTGTCCATGAAGTCTTCTTGAATCCGTGTGCTTCTTTCCACTGTTAATCTGTTCTGTTCCTCTTCTGAAAGAATGCCTCTTTATTCTTTAGGCCAAAAAATTTAAATTACCTGGGCTTACCTTTCTTGTTCTTGCTTGACTCTTAGTAGTTAAATACAGTGCTTCATGGTATTTTGATCTACAGGACCATATTTTAAGGACTATTAAAATAGATCTTGGTTCAAAAAAGAGGGATTTTGGTTTGAACTCCTTTTTTTTTTTTTTTTCCCTTAGAAAGTCGATCAGTGAGCTAGAAATCATATTTGTCCAGTGATAAAAAGGCATGTTTTAAAATTCATACCAACCTCTAATACCACCTAAGACCATAAACACTTTAAATGAGAAAAATCAGCATTCAGAACTAATGGAGAGAGCTACAATATCCAAATGTGAGGACAATTATACAGTTCTCCTGTAATGCATGAAACAAAAGTCTTCCATTTCTGTTATTCTTGTGGATGTAAAAGCATTAATCAAGTGTTTGACAGCTTCAGGCACAACCACTGCATTAATGTCCTGCCTAAGACCTGAAACCTTTATTGATATCACACAAGCTGCAGATCTGGGCATGTTTATCTGATCTGGTATTAACTTCTAAAGTAAAGGGTGATTGGTGAAATTGCACTGAGGCATAATAGTTAAAGTACACTTGTCATATTCAATGCAAATTCTGAAAACAAATAGATACTTGTCAAAACTTGTCATTTGTATGCTATTGCATGATGATAAAATGCATGGTGTTTTAGGTGCCTCTTGTCAACAGGATATAATTAACTGTGGCTACATTTAGGTAGTGTTTTTGCTGAGAAGATCAACAACTCTGATTCTCTCTGCAGGGAGTGTGTTTGTTTAGAAAGGTTCTTAGCTTTTCTGAAACTCTGTCATCTGGTTCTCTCCAGGGGTTTCAAAGCAATCATCCCCTTATTTCAAGACCTAGTAACAAACCCCAAGCATAACAAACCAAAAATTAACACCTGCACAAATTCACTGAAACATATTTGGGGCTTTTGACTTGTAAAAGCATCTACTGTTTAATGCAGTTTAATCCCAGGCCTCTTTTACTGATTACCACTCTCTAGTTCATGCTGAAGCAAAATTAATAATCTCTTTGCAAGAATATTTTATGTTTAGGTGAAATTCAGGGAGAATTTAAATTTAGGGAGAAACAGCTGGGTTTTTTTGGTTTTTTGGGGTTTTTTTCTGTCAGTACAGATATTTGCGTAATGAATAATAAAATTCTCACATGCCTCAATACAGTATATTTCATGATTATTTAAAAAGGCATGATAACAAAAGGCATACCTAGATTCGAGGCATTGCAGGTTTGTAAGGAGAAACCAAATCTTAGTGCGTATAATGCTGCTTTAGACACTGCACCTCAATATACATTAAGATCTGCTTTTCTTGTGGAACTCAAGGCGACACATTTTATCACATTTAACACATCCTACTGTTTTCAACAGCCCAAAAGTCAGCCTCAAAGTGAAATTAGTGTGTTCTGTAGCTCCACTGTTTAACTCATATAAAACACGTTTTTTTCAGGTTTTCCATCAGTGAATGAGAATTTCCCTGGGGAGAAGTGTAAAGGAGTTCAGTATTTTAAAAGGCTAACTTTGAATAAACAAGGTTTGGTTCCCAATGTTTCCATGGTAGTTTTGAGTCTATTGTATGTGTTTTTGGCTCCTCTGGTTAAATGAAAGTCTGTTCTTTTGAAAATTTTTGATGAGAAGATGCTGAGCATCACAGGTTTCTGTAGAGAGTAATTTAGGGCATTTATTTAATGTAAAGTGGTTTGAACAGACTCTCTAAATCTTGTATTTCTGTATTATCTCTGAAGCAGAGTTTTTAAATCTCTGTGAAACCATAATGATTACATCCCTAACTTCCATTAATCATTTTGCTTTATCAGATANCCCTGACAGTGCAGCAGGTTTTCTTTAAAAAAAAAAAAAAAAAAAACAAAAAACAAAAAAACCCCAAAAAACCACAACAAAGTAAACAACTTAGGTGTTGAACATTATTTTCAGGTTCTTAATTAATGAACAAAACATTTGTACAATCCAAGTAGATACCCTGTGTCTGATGTTTTTGTAAAAGCCTTGTGAATATATTCTACAAAACTATTCTGCACTTTTATTTCTTTAAATCACTGCTTTGCAAATATTTGGTTTTTCTCTACTGTTATCATGAAGTAGCACTAGAATTCAAAGCACTTTTTTTCAATATTCAAAAAAAAAAATTACCTTGGTTACTTCCTTGAGACAATCCTTCCTTCTCAGCATCTTCTCATCAAAAATCTTCAAAAGAACAGATTTTAATTTAACCAGAGGAGCCAAAGACATATACAATAGGTTTTGGAGAACTATTTTTGATTCTTGTAAGATTATAATAGCTTCCCAGAAGAAATGTTATTTATTAACAGAAAATGTAGTCCATTGCAATTTGCAAGTAACCATCCCAGCAATTGCTCTCAAGATAATATATCTTTCACCCGAAGCTACAGAGAATATCTACATGTGTTAGTAATTTCGTTGTGCTCTATATGTATGCTAAGGAGCTACCAATGCTTTTGAATAGTTTTCAGTATTTTGCTATTATTTCTTACTTTTTCTGAAGGACTTGCATATCTTGCAACTACCTTAATGCCATATAATAGCATAATTTTTTTTATAAAAGTGTTATATTCATATTAAGAAATGGAAAATTTGTATATATTAATTTTGGAGTTATGATGAGAATGATTAAAATAGTTTCTTTGTTTTTATATTGATTTGCTTTCCTAATTCTGCATCACAGTGATAATAAAATGGCAGAATTAAATTATGCAATTTTTCCATCAGCATCTCATTTCTTGCTGTTTAATAACTCAAAGCTCTTACTTCTTCCAGAACATCATACTAACCTGCCTATTTTGTCTATAAAATGCGAAGAAAGAAGAAAAGAGATTTGGAGGACACTGATATTTAACAAGAGAAGGTCAAACTATATGGCCTCAACAAGTCACTGTTGATCACAATTTATTTCTGTAAGACCATGAATTTTTGTGTTAAAAGTATTACTTTGATCATTATACTTAAAACATCAACCTCCTGTGTATGATCTTAGGGTGCTATTTTAATACTTTGAAAGACTGCTTTTGTGGACTGACTTGATTTTTCCATTTAAGCCTCTTAATACAAAAATATGAATGCTGCTTGTTTTTGTTCTGTCAGAACAAAAGAATGACTCACCAAAGCAATACATCATTAAAGGAGAGATTTATAAGCAAAATGATATTACTTGAAGGAATTGTGTACTTACTAAATGTAGCTCTATAGCATTTATATCTTATTCCATATCTATTTTTATGTCCTATATATATACAGATACATAGTCCATTTCATATATCAGTTTGTATCTTGAGAGAACCTCTGTTTATTTTTCTGTAGATCCCAGTCTAGAACATCTATGAAAAATATAGGTTTAGTTGCAGAGCTAATGAGGTAAGGATTAAAAAATGTGAAAGGAAGAAATTTTGCCTTTTTTTTTGTGGCTGAGAGAATAATTTTCAGTGACTGCTGCTGATAAAAAAAAGGCTTCAGCAAATTAGAAATCTTTCATTCAATATTAGTTTTCCCTCTGTAAGTTTTCTGCATGGAGTATTTAAAATAAAACAAAATAAAAACAAACAAACAAAAAAATAAAACAAAATAAATGAACTGTAGTGGTGATAGGAAGTTTCAGAACTGGTCATCTTTACTTGAATGTATTTAAAATATTATTTTTAATAATAAAACATCTAATAGTCTTAAACATTTTCTAGATATCCATACAGTCTTCCAAATTCTCAATTTTATTAACTACACTATCACTGAGCCTTTGGAATTCAGCAGAAAAATTACAATTGAAATTTAATTGTAGTTACAAATAATTTTGGATTGGTTTTCATAGTATTTTGTGGACTATTGCTCAGAAGAACAGGTTTTTCCCTCAAATATATTAAACTCTCCCCAGACATCAATGTCAACATTAAACTGTAACAATATAAAAACAATTAATAGAACTTTTCAAGAGAAGAACTGAACAGGTGCAAGCATGACAGATTTCTGTCATAATTTAACTTTTGTTNTTACTTGAATGTATTTAAAATATTATTTTTAATAATAAAACATCTAATAGTCTTAAACATTTTCTAGATATCCATACAGTCTTCCAAATTCTCATTTTAATTTTATTAACTACACTATCACTGAGACTTTGGAAGTCAGCAGAAAAATTATAATTGAAATTTAATTGTAGTTACAAATAATTTTGGATTGGTTTTCATAGTATTTTGAGTATTTTGGCTCAGAAGAACAGGTTTTTCCCTCAAATATATTAAACTCTCCCCAGAAATCAATGTCAACATTAAACAGTAACAATATAAAAGCAATTAATAGAACTTTTCAAGAGAAGAACTGAACAGGTGCAAGCATGACAGATTTTTGTCATTTTAACTTTTGTTAACATCGTTGCAGATAAAAATCTAATAATTGTTGATTGTTTTGTTGCTTGGCTCTTTGGGAGTTCGTGCGAATTTCTCAGTCTCCACTTTCATGCTGAAGTAAGTTCAAAGCTGTCACAAGAACACAGAGAAGAAGAAATGGAAATAATGTTCTGTTCTTGAGCTTGATAGACAGTAACAGATACAGTGACCTGAGTACTGTACTGCAGCTCAGACATGATTCCTGCTTTTTAAATTTCCTACCAGTAATGTTTTGAGACATTACTCAAAGAGAAGTAGTCCTGCCACAATCATGCTCATTTCCTGTCAAGCACCTGCAGGTCACAAATGAACACAAAAGACAGCATTCCACCCAAAGGAGTTTTTCACCTTGAAATGGACTTTCCCTAGTGTCATGTTACTGAAAGATCATAATTTCCTGTGTTTTCTGGGAAATGAACAAAAGTCAGTGATCACAGAAGCAAATCAGACTTATGCCCATGAACAAAGCCAGTTGAGATAATTTGGTCTATGAGGGAGTATTTTTGATTTATTTCATTTTATTACCTTTTTTACTTTCTTATTTTATTTATTCAGAAATTGGGTCATTTCACTAACTGGGAGAGGGGGCACCAGTTGTGCCCCACTTAACAAGAGTGCTTGTTCTAGGCATACCAGAGAAAAACTAATGCTGTGTGTGTAGGCCTGAGTTGCAGATTAGCACTTTTATGGATTTTACAGTAGGGTTACTAATGCAATCACTCTTGAATTCATTTCAGTTAGAATCAGTCAGGGTAGCTACTGTCTAAATTATTTAAGCTAGCCCATTTCCTTTTGACTGAAATAGATTAGAGGACAATTGCATACACACCTCATGCAATATTTGAGGACATGAATAATAATTTTTCATTTAGAAAAGCTAGGAACTGAGGAGAACTTGGGTACACTGTGACAAAAACTAACAAAGTAGTGTGTTCTTCATCTCCATAGTGATCGAAAGCAGCTGAGAAGTGTTATGCATTGAGAAAAAGTAGTTAAAAAGTGAGGTTAAAACTATGCACAGAAGCAAAGCAAAATGCAGTTAATTCACTACTTCCCATCAGCAGACAGGTTTCCAACTCTGGACAACAGGACCTCAGCACATAAAATGGTTATTTAGGAAGACAAATATCATAATTACAAACATCTCCTTTTCCTCCTCTTTGCCTTTTATTGCTTAGGGAGAGGCCACATGATATGGAATATCCTGTTGCTCAGCTGGGGCTGCTGTCCTGGCTGAGTCTCCTTCCAGTTTCTGGTGCACCCTCAGCCTCACCTGCTGGGTAGGAGAGGGGTGGAGGCAAAACCACGATTCTGTAAAAGCAGGATTCAGTAACAGCCAAAATACTGGTACCTTGTTTTAGCCACAATGATAAACAGTGTTGCAACCTAAAATCACAGTTATGTTGCCATCTCATGTAGTCCCCCAAATCAAAATAAAACATAAATGAAATTCCATACAGAATAAGAAATTTCACCACTGGACATACTCTCTTTTCTTTTTTATTAATTATGATATACAACTTGCTGGCTAGGCTTTCTATAAATACTTTTTATTCATTAAAATAGACAATGTGATATTTTTCATATTTGTTCCAAAATTATTGAAAAGCAGTCAGTAGAAAATTTACACTGAGAAATCAGGGAAAACTCTACAACTATTGTATTTTTAATGAGATACACTTGGCATATCATCTGCAAGTTTTTCAGTTTGACTAATAAGCTGAGAATTTCACTGGTAACAGACCAACTAAATGGTATGCAAAAATTTATGCTTAGCTCTTATACAGGTATCAAGGGAAGCTCTACAAAATACAAACAAGAGTCATGAGATGTAGATGTGGCCCAGTTTAACCAACTAATTTCTAACATACTAATTTAAGCACTCTGAATAGAGTATGAAAAACAATTCCATATAATTTCAATTTAAAATTCATCCTTGGCAGAATTGCACTCCACAAATCATCACACGTGACTGGAAGCAAAAGTCCTGCTTCTTCCTCTCTGGAATGCTTAGGAGGAACTCAAAGTGATAAAAAGAGTGAAATAAATCAAGAACAAAATAAGAAATAAGAGTGGTTGTGATAAAGGGGAAAAAGCATTAATGGATAATTTATGGCACTTGATCTTGTGTCAGCATTGTCTTCTACCTCAAAAAGTTTTTGCCTCTGTGATATTATTCCAAATATCTTTTTAATACTGAACAGTCATATCCTATTGGACTTTTCATTTTTCTGGACTGAACAAGCCAATCTTTAACACCTCCTTTTATACAAAAGGCTGTCCATGCTTTTTACCATGGTAGTAGCCTTTCTCCACATTTTTTTTAATTCTTCATTAATCTTCCTATCAGAAACAATCAAAACTGCGTGTAGTGTTCCAGATGAGGTCTTCCTAAGTCCTTAAGAAGTAATAGTTGTTTTTGACCATCTCTACTGAACATATTTTATGGCTTGCATATCTGATAGGCATTTGTTCCTTTTCCATAATCACACCAAACAGTCATCTTCTAGTCATAGTAGACATTGGATTTTCGTTTGCTAATTATCTTTGTGATGATCAGCCCCTTGAATCAATTAAGTGAGTTTTAAATTATTAAGGACAGGAAAAATTCAGAAAAAATATTAATGATATAAAATCTTAGTAAGGAATCCAACAGTCCTACCACTTCACCAGCTTTCTTTTTTTTTCCCCTTCCTTATAAAATCACAGCCTGTGTGTTTTGAATCTATATATACATAATAATAAGCCATATTGGGAAGTAGCTACAAAAAGAGGTCCCAGGAGTCTGTTCTTGTCCAAGAATAAACAGTAGGATGTAAAGAATTTTTTTAGTTTAAAAATCATAGATACGTATTTCATATTTATAGCCTCATTATCATATATAGTTTACTATGCATTTTATATATATGTCTATGTATATAACTGTGTGTATTCGTGTGAATCTTTGCATCTAACCAATCCTTCATTTTACATTAAAAATACTTTTTTCTCCACACAAACAAACAAACAAAAAACCCCCAAAAAATCCCTTTACATACCTTCTCTCTAAAAATACACTAAAAAAAAAGAAATTAATGATTGTAGGAAGTCTAGTAACATTTACTAACTCAAAATGTAAGAGACTAAGGGCAAGATGTATACAAACTTCAAGTTTAGAAGTAGGAAGAAACTTCCATGTTTTTGCTGTACCTTCCTCGCCAGAGACAGGAAATTATAAAGCACAGGAACACAGGTATTGTACTGATCAGTCCTACAGTGGAAATGTATGCAGTGATTTTATGTTTTTACCCCTTCAGGTGTCATTTCAATCCTTTATGGTTTAAACCTAAACCCTAAATCCTGCTTTTTGATTTTAAAGCATAATATTGAGACATTAGGTTTCACTACATAACTTGCTGCCTTGTTTTTCAATATTAACCTAAGTAACAAGCAGTTCAGTTGAAAAGTGAATTCTTTTTAACCTGTATATTAGTCCTTCATGGCTATGACAATGGACCAATTTCCATTTTCCAATTCCCAGTGTTGCTAAGACCTTGTTGATCATTTGCAGCGTAAGCACTTTTTCTGTACTTAGTGAAAAGAATAGTCAGAGGAGTTGGAGGAGTTCCAGAACAGTAAAGGGAAAGGGATATAACTTTTTTATGGCTTTACCCAAATGATCAGAGAAGCAATCTGCATTCCTGCTGTAGCTGTGCTGTAAGTAGGCCACAAAGCCAGCTGAGATTGGGTTATTTCTGCCTCATCAGTGAGCATCTTTGAATGAGAAGGCAGATATGATTTATGGTGGAACAGCGGCTGACAGAGCCCAGCTGGAAACGCTCATATTATGGTATCTGAAATGCAAAAAATTGGGTTAGTGTTGAAATGCAAAATATAAACTAGGTCATATAAATGATGATAAGTAATTCAGTCTCATAAAACTGACAGGCAAGAGCCCTAAAACAATAATGTTTGTATCTTCTGTCTTTGATTAGTGATGCCTCTAATACATTTTTACCATAAAAGTATTTTCCCTTACCTCTCCTATCTACACAAACTAAACTGAACTGCAAACAAAAATCTATTGCTGCCTGAAGGTGATGATCTATAATAAAAAAATTAGAAGTCTATCCCAGGAGAATGTGGACTGGTGTCTGAACACATAATCTTCACTGCTGGTATTTATTGTCAAGCTTGTTGGCAAAATCAGAAAACAGAGCATTTATATAATTCTAGCATTTAGTATAAAACATTTCTACAAAAAACAATAGCATTCAGATTCAATGGTAGAAAAAAGTATTTAAAAAATCCTACTGCTTTTCTATAGACAGTAAAAATTAGCCATGGTTATTGCGTTGACTTATGTTTTCTGTTTGGTTTGTTTGTTTGGGGGTTCTGGGAAGGATTTTGGGTGTGGGCTTTTTGGCTAATTTTTTACTGTTATTCAATGTCTTTTACAGAGAAAAATGAAAATACTAAACTTCTGACTAAAAAGTAAAATGTCTCATGTACTCCCATCCAGAACTAGAGTTGAATTTTGTGCACTGGATATATTTGCAATGCATCTTTTAAGTCTGAGCACATTTTGGTCCCCAATCTACTGTTTACCCTGTTACCGTCTTGCATGTATGCTCTAGTGCCTTCTGTTTTGGTTGATCACCTCTTGTGTATGTCCTGGGTGTACAGAAGCTGTGGTATGTTAACCTCGGTCTCCCTGGTGAGAGTATATAAAGCTTTTCCCCTCCATTCTTTATAATACTGACAAAAAAAGACTTGGGTAGAAGACCAGATACAGAAATTACTGGTGCATTGACTGTTTAAAACCAAGTTTCTGGTCATAGTATAGATCAAGTAATTTGAACCAAGCAGAAATTACGAGGGTGTATGTCCCAAAAGTCTTCAGAAGCTACAAAGGTGCAATGGCAGCAATTGCAGTACCAGTTACCCTGAGAGGACACAGACTGCTGCAATCCTGAATGTATCATAACCCAGTTCCAATGAAGAATACTTATACTGAGAATACTCTCTCACCTGGTGCCTCTGGATCTTTGTTGGAAGAGTGGACTTGTGAATTTTATTTCTTCCCCATCTGAAGAATATCTAGGTCTTTGCCTTGCAAATGTGTGCTGTGTGGTAGGGGAAAGGGCTGTAAAAACATGTTGGGGTAAAAGCTACAGCCTTGAACAACTGAAGATGACTATAGTAAAAGTAGTACTGCCTGAATAATAAAAAATACAATTGAAGAGGGAGGAGAAAGTGAGTTGATTAAAAAACATATAATTCTGTTTCATAAACCATAAGCTATATTGAATTGATCCTTCTCCTTGTAACACACAAGAAATCTGCATGGTTACAGTTTCAGAACTCTCATATCAGGTTTAAAACTGAATTTTAAATGTGTATGTCAAAGTCTCCTATAGATGCTGGGTGAAAACTCCACTAGCTCTTTTTGATCTCTTGTAGCACAGAAAGATGTCATCATATCCTTTGCATAGCATTACCATATCACTAGCTTGCCTTCCTTAAATCTTGCTTCTTCCTGATATACTGATATCTTATTCTATTTGTGCTCCATTTTTAAATCTTGCATCAGTATTATATAGTACCTATATTAACTTACAAATGCTTTTTCTTTTTAATTTCATCATGATATATCCTAATTTTAAAGGATTTTGTCTATTTTTTATTTATTTCTCTGCACTTTTCTGAAACGTGAATTTTTCTTGCCCACTTTCCCTCATTTCTTCCTTACTGCTCCTCTGTTCCCTCCAACAGACTTTTTTTCTGCTAATCATATCCTTATGAGCCTCTTTGCTATCTGATTGGTGCTTATTATTTTTCTTACATTCTTTTGTTCTTATATTTGTTCCCATCCTAATTGCCTAGTTAAAGGAAGGTATGTGAAGATATTTCAATATGGAAACGTTAATTAGTAAAATAAAAAAATAAACTGATGGAAGTCTTTTAATATATATTTCAAAATTTATAAATCTCATCTTGCAAAATCTACCACATGGTCAAGATACCTTAAAAAAAGGTGGTGATTTACATAATGTAGATATACAGTCCAAATTTTTCTTTTTTAGACAATATGTGTGTACAATATTTTGCTTGTTATCTATTGGAGATGTAATATAGTTAAAATGTACAGATTTACCATCAATTGGATTTGTCACATTTATACTATATATTAATTATACTAAAATACTCAAAATATAACCTACTATTTTTAATACTTAGTATTGAAGATGTAAAATGTACCTTAGAAGCAGTAGTGTTGGGTGATCAAATGCTAGTAATCTAGTTTAATTTCTTTGAACTCTCTGTAAGATGTCATGTATTATTTTATAAAGTTCTTATTAATTTTCCTTATTCAAAATAAATATTTAAACTAAAAAAAAAGGTATGTTAGATGAGTTCTTTAGGTTTTGTTCCTATTTTAGAAACATTTGAAAAAACTTAGAATTATTCCAGCTATTTTTTAAATAAAGATCCTCTAAAAATCCTCTTAAGACGTTGCATTTGGTATTCTTTCTTACCAAATACATTCCTGAAATCAGTGAAAGTTTTCCTGTTGCTGGAATACATTCAGAATCTCCTGTGGCAGTTTCCAATTAGAGATTAGCTGTTAAGTCATGAGAGTCACCAGTGCAATGAAATCTTACTAATAATATTGGTCCCTTTCCTCACTGATAACAGCTTTTGGGGCTCTTATTTGCTGGTTTTAGGGAGAGAGAATAGTGAAGAACATAAGAGCTAGAACTTGTAAAGTGTAACAGCAGTAAACATGCAGCATGTCTCTTCTGATCTATGAAGGGATGACATGCTGTGCTTATTTTAAAGAGCTGTAAAAATGGGAATTGCAAGGGGAAATAGAAGAGAGAAATGGGTAAAACATACTTCAGCAACTACTTACTTTAGGCTTTCATTTCTTTATAGAGGAAAGCAACAGTAGGTTAGGATTTAATCTGAAAATTTACAGCAATAATTCATAAAATGGACCTTTCTCTCCTCAAAGTGTATCACAGTGTATTTCTCACTTTATTTTTGTGAAATCTTTGGGGTAACAAGCAGATGAAACATAAGGATACCTACCAGGATTTGGTTCTCTTGGAATATATTTCATTAAACTTTTTCATGCTGCTCATTGCCTACCTTTGAACCTGTGCTATTTACTTCTAAATCTTGCCAGCATCAAGGATCCAGAATTTTTTTTCACCCCATCAAACTGAATTTTTTTCAGGTCTAAGTACAAAATGAAGAGTTAAGAAAAGCAGAAATTGATGCAGCTTGTGCAACACCAAACTTGATTTCAAAGTGAAATCTGACAAAACGTAAGAACTCGAGTAGGAGGGATGTATGGCACATAACCATAAGGGACAGACAGATGCCACTTTTGCAGTAGGGGAATTATCATCACACCAGAAATTGGATTAAGATAACGTGTGTTTAGAAGCTCTGTTTTCCTCTGACACCACTCCCAATCCTGCCAGTGGACAGGGACCAAAAAATGTAAAAATTAGTGTACATAGTTAATTTTTTTCTTTCACAGCTCTCCATATGTTTTGACTTTAACTCTGAATAATATGTTGATGAAACTATTTTTTATAAACAAGCTTTTTAATGCCATTGATTTTCTTAATGTACTTTTTGTATGTATGTGACTGTCCATGTCCACTATTAGTTAAAGGATCTAATAAGCCTGAAACCTGACGCCTTTGTTGAATATGATCAGACACAACTGTAATCACACAGACCTCTGAAATTTTAATTATATGACACAGTCAATACTATTGAAAAGTTTTAAACTCTCTGCTTACAATGCAGGATGTATTTTCAGTCAATAGTTTTTGTACTTGTAATCCTGGGAACCTAAAACAGAGTTATAGTACGGATAACTCTTTACAATCACAATCCTTTTTTTTCCTTTTTTTTTTTTTTTGCATGAAAAGTTTCTTTTTAAAAGGTTAGATACATTTGAATAAATCCCTCTTAAAAAGACCTTTTTTATCTGACAAAAATCCAGACCACTCACTTTCCTTCACTTACTGATCTGTATTTCTGCCAACTCCCAAATTTTCTGGCAGACATGTAATAAGATATCCTGGATAGATAAGCTTGCTTCTCACATTGTATCCCAACAACCGACAGCAATGCCTAAACTATTTCAAGACTTAGTATCTCTGACCATAAATAACATCACCTGCTTGCTGTTATGGCCCCATAGAAAATTTTTATGCAGTAGTCTTGTAAGTTTTGCTCTGGGTTTTGAAAGCTTGAGTTTTATGTTCTCATTTTGAGAGTGAATGGTCACAGAATTCTAACTTGCAGAGTGCCTCAGTAACTAAGGTATTCATTTCAGGTGATATCATACTCATATCTTTTTGTGATGGAGTCATAAAAGGAAGGATTATGGGTTATCTGCCTCCCTGTCTGAGCTTTAATATGCTCAGTTTGAAAACGTAGAGTAACTAACCACGATCCACATTCATGTCTATTGTTTCTAGTAAAAAGTGAAACCTATTGACTGTACAAACCCATCTGCTGTTTAGTTGAAGTGCTTTGCAGGCAGACCTTGTTAGTCCATATATGGTATGTAACACACCTCGGAAACTGGCTGGTTCGGATTTCTGAGAACTCTACTGCCTATGAATTCTGTTCCATATCATCATATATATTGAAAAACTGTTCTAGTAATCCTTTAGCGTTTTAAAAATTCTGTTTAAAAAGAAGCCATATCTGTGGGGTATGCAGTCCACATAATCGCTCAAAGATGCTTCCTAGCTAGTCAGAATGGTCTACTTCTAATAATCACCATTTTACTTCAAAAGTAGTAATTTATTTCACATATACTCCATAATATTTTATCAGTATTCTCATATTCTTGCAATTGCCTATTTAAATAAATGATATATAAATAAAAGAGAATTATTTTCTTTGTGTTTGAAGATCAACATTTCTTAGATTCCTTCCTTTTTTGTCTCTCTATCTAAAACTGTCTACTTTTAGACAAATCTTCTTGGGTTTGAAAAATCTTCTTGGGTTTCTACTCATAAAATTTGGAAGAGTATATACCTGGATGCTTCACTGGTCAGTCCAAAAACCTGAGAAAGTCACCATCACTTTCTAATACAGTCATCTAGCTTAAATTTTAATTAATTATTATATTTCCTTAATTATCTTTCTGGGTTACATAACAGGTAGTGTCTTCTACTATGTACTTCTACTAATGTACTTCTACTATGATCATCTGACTAGCACCAAGAATCAGATATGGGAATAATTTTTGGTGTAAGATCTACAGTTTGCTTAGCTTATGTACTACTTGACAATTTCTGTAGTCCCTAGAAATATTTGATAGAATGTTGATCCTTCTAAATATTTGTTTAAGATAGGTTTAGAATAGTCTAAGTTCAACAGAGTTGAATAACTCTTTTTCACACATGTATGTGCCTTCCTAAAAAAATATTTATTTTTTCAATGTCTAGTTTTCACACCTGGATTTTGGCACTGTCTAGTTCTACTTTTACAGAGCAGCCAAACAAAGCACAATAGTGCTGACTCTTTAATACTAAAAATTTATTAGAACATTTGGCTAAGCATCTGCCTGCTAAAAGAATGTCCACTTAAACTACAGCACCGTATTTCCTATAACTGTTTTTCTTTTTTGCTTAAAGTATGCTTAGTTCCTGAATAGACTGACTACCCTATCACCCAGTGAGTAGGAACGAAATAGGTATGACCATAAGCAGAAAAGTGAATTGACCCACTTTCACCTACTGACCTACTGCCAAACAAGTGGGACACAAAAACACTTGATCTACCTTTATTTTAATAAAAAATAAGCACTTACAAATATTTTTACTCCAGAACTCAGTCAGTGTATTCAGCATGTGCCTTAAGTGGAAATACACTTTTGTGAAGGTCATTTTACTTAATGATAGAACTTGGATTTAGTTGTCTATAGCTGAACTTCTCATCTTAAATGACTTTATAGTCAGTGGAGGAAACTTACATTTTGACATGTAGTTTATCAGATCTGATGAACTTGATTTCTAACTGAGGATGAGTTGACTCATGTTCTAAAATTACCTATGTCCTCCAGTTGATTAAATAAAAAATGTTGAGAGGTACATCTAAATTTCTTATTGGAGGAATTGGGCCAGAGTTTCCCCACTCTTCATATAGTATGTAACATTACTTCTAGTATACTAAAAAAATTACATTTGCGTTTCTTGAAGTTCAGTTCTAGAAGCTTACAGGAGTCATCATAATTTTTAGTGAAACAATGTGGTTTAAATTCAGAAATTAAAGAATTGGGTTAAGGCTTGTGGTATATGTATTATTTACTGTGGAATTTTAAACAAAAGCCTCAAAATTCCAGATAACTTTTCTTTTAGGTATAACAGACCCTTATTGAGTAAAAGCCCTGAATTTCTACAACTGTAGTCCTAGCCATGGTAATAACTGTAAATGCATATCCTGCAGCTCAGTGGTATTGTTTTTTTCAGGAAAAAAATAAAATAAGTAGAACACCACAGGAACAGTAACACACTCTGCTTCAGAACAGTTGTCAGCTTTGGTCTAGATACTGAATTAAAAATGTGTCATTATGCCTGTACCTGCATCTTCATGGGGTTACTTAGGACAAACACAAGAATATTTTAATATTTCTAAATAACTTTGAATCCAAATGTTTATCTCGGTTCCTACTGAGATCAGAATGTTAATTTCCAGCGATTACTCAACAGGTAGAGCACAGTGAGAGTAGAAGCTCGTCCTTTCTTTAGTTCTGTAACAGACAAAATATAGTATAATACATTGAACTCAAGTGTATATATTTTTCATAGATTAAGGATCATCAGGACTCTTCTGTTTTCACAGGCTATCACATTACCTTCAATGGAAAAAATATTGATAACATAGATGGACTATTATTTTTCTCTTTTTTCAAGTGTATGAATAATTTGTCACTTCATTGACTTCTTGGTAATACATTTTCAGTCAACCATATAAATTGCCATCAAATCCTATAATATTATTTTCTATTGAAGTAGTTTTACAAAATTGTTAAATTGATGGGTTTTGTTCAGTTATACACTCACCTCTAGTTGCACATAAGGCTTTAGGTATAACTCTAGGCTGAACAAAGCCTGAAGAGCAAATGAAAATCCAACACCCAGTAGGTAGTGGTGGTAGAGAGATAAAGGAAAAGGCCACCACGAGTGAGTTTCAAGCATTCAAATTTTATTGGTTTATGTTCTGAAAGGCAAAAGTATTCCCTAGAGAGGCCCAACAGAGGGTCCTCAGTATAAACCCTATCATGTGAAAACAGAGCCAGCAGAGCCAAACCCTGAGAGCCAACCTGAGAGGCCCCTTTTATCCAAGGCCATCCCAAATGGATGACAGGATTACTGGAGCAGACCCTGGGCTTTGCATGGGGCTGCAAGACACAGGAAAACTTGTCTGCAAAAATGAAAAATTAGAACAAAATGCCAGCTTCAGAAGAATATGTGCATGGGGACAGTAAGGAAAAGATCTAAAGGGGATCCCCAAAAATATCACAGAACTGGACAATGGGTCCATGAGCTACAAAGCTCATTTCAAGATGTGTCACACAGAGCAGGAAGGTAATAGTTGCTAGGATCTCCCTCGCCCCATGGAATAAATTTACTGATTTAAACAATAACTATTAATCTTGAATGCATTATTAATCTTAGATTAAAATTATGTTGGTATAAGCATCATTAGAGCTCAAGCTCTTGATAAATGCAATTATCTCTGCTTCTACAAGTTGTGTTCTAAGAAAAAAATATATAAATTGATCCAAGTTATTTTCAAATTTCAATTAAGGGCCTCAAGCTTTGTTGGCATCTCTGAATCTCTGCATAATTTTCCCTTTGGTCTACAAGATAAATACTTTGTTAATTTTCATATTACTGGATGGCCTACCATAAAACATGAATTGACTAAGTTGTATTAAAATGAAGGTATCAGTTTCATCTTTCAAATATTGACTAATCAGTTGGAAAATTTCTTCAAGGAAATGTTTTTGCTGTGATGAAATTTATGAACAAGGTAGTTTTACATATCAGATGACCAGAAAACACTTCAGCACCACACTAAACTAATATTTTCTAAATTACCTGTATTCCTATTCTAGACTACATCTATTAAAAGAATCCACAAACACTTAATTGCAGTCTTTTTATATCAATTCACAGCGGCATGTCCATGTAATTTGAGATTTCCTTCACAGTGATGCACCAATGGACAGAAATTGTTAATTATGCAGTTTGATAAACAAAATATGGTCTTCAGCATTTCTTTAAAAATGCTGAGATACCATGTTACTTTCCACAATGTCAGGAAATAATTCTGCTGATCAGCAAAAACTATTGCTAAGTATCTGAAATGCATTTTTGCATAACCTTTCTAGAAACAATTCTAGGAGTAAGTTCCACAGATCTGTTCATAGATCTGTTCAAAGATTTCACATTGGCAAGGAAAAGCAGGAAACTGGCCAAATGCTGCCTTTTTTTTTTTTTTTTTTAAGATTCATGTAGAATTTAGTACCTATTCACAAAAAAAAAAAATCTTTCACAAAAAAAAAAATCTTTCACAGTTTTGTTCTCTAGATTTTCTCTATTTTCTAGGTGCTATGCCACCTAGAAGTGGATACATCATGATCACAAGGGCACGTTGGCCTGGTACTGTGATCTGTTTGTGGTACTGAAGTTTTGGGGACGCAGCTATGGTTACCACAAGAGAAAGGAGAGATAAATTCTCTTTATCCTACAAGATCTTGCAGCCAGCTTCAATATATAATAAAATGACCAGGAAAGAAATACACAGACATGAAGAGTGAAATGAACGTGAATTAATTAGCCACTGATTTGATCTAGAAAAAATATCATGTTTAGTTGTACACAAGCTTTTATGTTCAGCTCACAGCTGAAAAAATTAAGGGCTTGCTGAACTGAGCAGATTAAATAGGCAAAGGCGAGTTGCAGCAGCTTTGGATTTCTGAGAAGCAGAAAAGCAGGGCCATGTGGGGTTGAATCTAAAAATGAATGCAAAGACTAGTGTCACATTTATGTATTCATGTGACTGGCTCTTTTAACCAAATACAGCTTTTGATTAGTCTGTCACATCATTCTGAGCCATATCATTCTAACTATGACATGACATTATTCGCCTCTTCTGGTACATTATTCTTCCACAAGAAACTATATTGATCTTTTGGTTTTCACTAAGGGATCTAAAATAAAGAGATCATCCAGAATGTGAAGGAAAAACGCCCAAACCAACAAACAAACAATGAACAAACAAACAAATAACCACCACACTCAACCCTCAGATACTACTCAAATCATCAAAATTACATATAGTTCATAAAATTTAAATGTTCAAAAATGGCCATTGAACTGTGGAAAAAAATTTTTTGTACTGTATGTTTTAGGAAATCTGGGAAATTTTTAGACAGAGCATAATGGAGGGGAAGTTAAAAATCACTCTCTGGCTGTGTCTCTAACTCTTCCAAACCCATGGGTAAAATAACTTTCACCAATTTCAAGGCTTATAAATATTTTCTGGCTCAGTTGTGAACGCTGTTGGTAAACGAGATTTTAGGTTTGAACCACCTTGCATTTTGTACCTTGATTTAACTCATGGAAATATCTTAAAATTATAAATGTTATATCAACCTTTTCATTACTGTACAATTTGAGTTTTTCCATCCTGAAGTTAATTTTAATGGCAAATTTTATATTTTCTTGTTTAAAGTCCAATCAGAATTAAAATAGGATTGGATTGAATGGAGAATAGGATAAAATTCAGCTGTTCTGTTTGAAAACTTTTGAAATGGATGTTTATATATAAATTACATCAGGTCTTTCTCAATTTTCTTGATTTTCCAATGTGCACAAAGACTGACATACTTCAGAGGGACAGGAAATTTAGTTCAATTAAACATGCGCTGTTGAAGAATTTAATGTTTTAATGCAGGTGCTATTCGAAAAACATCACCTTGCTCTTCCAAAGGAAGGCATTTTAAGAGGTGGAAAAATTGCATCAGCTTTCATTGCAAATTGTTAGTACATGTCATTGTTGTCACATACGTGTTTTACTATCAATGTCTATTTCCAATGTTTAAGGGCACCAAAACAAAGAAGTAGTCTTTCAGTTTAAAGCTCAACACACAAAGCAGTATTTCAGAGCTTCATAGAATCACTAATGCATTTGTGAAACGTGAAAACTTCTGCTTTGGAGCAAATCAGATGTTTTGTCAACTGCAGATTTTTCGTCTGAATGGCAGCCACAGCTGCAAACTAACAACACTTTCTAAACAGGGGTGCGCTCATATATAATGAATTTTTGCTTAGCTTTTTTCATGTTTACAAGTTGTAGGGGCCAATATTAGCATGCAGAAATATGTGATCACCTGACTTTACTTTGAGAGAGAAAATTAACCTGTACATAAGGTGGAGATTTATAGCTAAGGCACTGGAATAGGTTCTAAAAATATACCATTGGAAGGAATTCATTACAAGATACAACTTTGTTCCTTAGTGTCTTGAGAGACTATATATCAAATATGTCTTTATTTTCTTGAGGCTAAAGCCTATGAGTTTTGTAGAACAATTTGTATGGACAGTAACCACTCCAGCCTGTTGGGAATGACTTCCCATCTGTGAGATGTTCAGTGTTTGAAATATGTCAATACAGATCTGGCTGTGCATGAAATCAATGTCTGTCATTTACTTTTTCCTAGCTTGCTTTAGCAAGGTGTTGATTAAACTATGATGAGAACTGCTGTTGCAATTAACACTAAATAAGATTTGTTAATTGGCTTCTTTTGGAGGAAACTAGGGTTTTTCTTGTGCTACCTTCTGCGTTTCATGTGAATTGATCTATGGAGTAAGGGTATTGAAAATTGACTGTGGAGGTAGTGACATTTCAAAATTAAATCTAATTATGACAATTACAGCTGGAATTAAAATGTAAATAAATGAAAATTAAAAGAGGTAAAAATGTAAAAAAAAGAAATAAAAATAAAATTTAAATAAATTAAAAGATATAAAAAACCTAAGCCAATGATTAGCCAAAACATCATCTGCATAGCATGTTTACTTTTTATTATTTAGGTTTATTAAAATTAGCATAGGGCTTTCCTTTAGGAAAACAGACATTCAAACAAGGGAAAAACAAACAAAAAAACCCACAGTGGTTCTTGTGGGCCCACATCTCAAGCTTGCCCAAATTTCTCTGGAGCTCTCAATGGTATCCCTTCCTTCTGTTGTGTCAACTGCAAAACTCAGCTCTGTGTTATCAGCAAACTTACTGAGGTGGCCTCCCTATGTCACTGATAAAGATATTCAAGAGCACAGTCCCAAGACAAAGCCCTGAGGGACACCATTTTTTATCAGTCTCCACCTGGACAGTCACTGACCACCACTCTCTGGCTGCATCCAGCCAGCCAATTCCTTCTTGAACAGCTCGCCCACACAGCAAATCCATGTCTCTCCAATGTGGAGGTAAGGATGCAATGTGGGACCATGTTGAAGACCTTACAGAAATTGAGCTAGGTGACATCACTCAGTCTTATCTTGGCAACGGTTGCAGTCACTCCATCATGGAAGGCCACCAGACTGGTCAGAAACAACTTGCCCTCCCTCAGTAGAGCTGTGCTGACTGCCTCAGAACACCTCCTTGTCTTTTATGTGCTGTAGCATATCTTCTAGGAGGATCTGCTCCGTGATCTTCCCAGGCAGAGATGACACTTACCTCTCCGTGGTTCCCAAGGTGTTCTCAAGGAAGGAAGGAAGGAAGAAAGACCAAGGAGAAGCTGGAGCTAAACTTAGCAAAGGATGCAAAGAATAACAAGGGCTTCTGTAGGTGTGTCAGCCAAAAGAGGAAGGTCAAAGAAAACAGACCTCTCTGATACATTTGCCAAGCCATTCTCCATGCTATTTGAAAGGTCAAGGCATTCAGGCGAAGTTATCAATAACCAGATGATTAACATTACACTGTCTATAAAAGGGAAGAAAGGAGAACCCTGGGAATTAATAGGCTGTCAGACTCACCTCTGCCTGGGAAGTAACAGAAATTCCTGGAAGCTGTGCTAAAATACATGGAGGACTGGAAGGCGATTTGAGACAGCCAGCATGACTTCACCAGGGGCAAGGTCTGTCTCACAAACCCAATGCTCTTATACAATGGAGAGCCTATTTCAAATGGACAAGTGATGGGCTAGGGATGACATTTATCTGGACTTCTGTAAGGCCTTTGATGTGGTTCCCGACAGCATGCTTCTCTCAAAATTGGAGAAAAAAGGATTTCATGGGAGGATTGTCTAGTGGGTTAGGAACTGGTTGGACAAACACATCCAGAGGATAGTGGTCAATGGCTCATTGTCCCAATGGACATCATTGACAAGTGGTGTCCCTCAGGAGTCCCGCAGGACCAGCATTATTTAATATCTTCATTAATTACATTGATATCCTATGATTCTATATTTATGAAGGTGCTTATCTAATATAGTGGAGTTTCATATTTAGATTGCACTTCCACATTTTAGTCTTTTTTCTTCTGAGTTTATCTTAGCCACATTATTCATACATATTCCATTTTCAAAGCAATCAGTCATTTGGATTGGATTCATTGAGTCTCCAAAGACTCCAAAGACCACGACAGTCAACAACAGAGAAAATTTTTCTATGCCATGAAGAGGATTGGACGAGATACACTTTGGGGGTTTCTTAAAACCTCAACTATTCTTGGAATCATAGGAAAATAATTCAACTGCAGGTACGGAATGAAGATACGCTCAAAACTGTATCAAAACCCAATAATAAAAACAAAGCTCTAAGAACTTAAACATTGATAGAGACTACATTTTAAACTCCTTTATGCATTGCTACAAGTTTTACATTTGAACTCCTTTAGATCCGTCTAAGAATTTTTCAGATACAATAGCTTCTAAAGGTATTGTCATCTCAGTTAATAGAACCCACATTTTTAAAATAAAGGGTCTGATTGCCTAGGTAATATTGGACTGTAATGATGGGAAATAACTTCAGATTAAATAAACAGTCTTACACAGTGAACTGTGGAGTCTAATTATTATACACAAAGTATCTGAAAATATTTAAATATTTAATTACTGTTACAGGGAAACAGTAGCTGAGGGGCTAATGTCCTTTCAGAAATTTCAGCCTCATTTTTTACACATTTCTTGATGATTAATGCCTTAACTATTGAGAGGTTTGGATATTTCAAATTGAATTTAATTTAATTCCAGTAATACTACAAGAAATAACTTTTAGGAAAATGTTACTTTGGAAGCATTGTGCCCAAAAAATATTTATTGATCTCAAAGTTTCCGAGTTGTTACATAAAATGACTAATTCTTAGGCTTTTCTTAACAGGCAATCTAATACCAAAAGAGAAAGGTAGAAATGATAATGTGCCAGCTTGAAAGATATCTAGTAGTATAGTTAATAGTATGCTCCAATTATCAAATTCAGTAGATTTTTTCCTTATAATTTTCATATGGAAAAGCACAATTTATTTTCTCTCTTCTTTCACAATCCATGCATGTAATGAGGTATCTTTGTTTCTGAAACTGGAAATCACTACAGTAACTCACGTGTAAGTATTATAAGGAGAATTCCATTCTTTCACAGTCTCTATCTTACATGGACTTGTTTTGAAATTTTCCCTGTCTTGATCTTTTACTTGGATTGTTGCGCTGCTTTTGTGATTCCTATCCTGTGATCTGCACATCCTTTGTGCCCACAATTCTATGCCTCCAACAAACTCAATGTGGAAGATCTCTGCACAGCTTTTTGTGAGGATTTAGATGAAATTGATAAGATTGTGAAAGCAAGATATATTGGGGATGGTGTTAACATTACCAGAGATATATTGGCAAAGATATGACAGAGGAATAGCAGTGTTTTTACATAATGATCTGGCAACCAAGGTTAAGATTTCTACATTGAGCAGTGTAAAATCATAACATGTAGCCACCATATTTTTGAAAGTGGGACTGTAATATGTACAATTTGGAAATAATAGACATTTTTGTTGTTCAATCAATTAATAAGGACTATAGTTTTTCCTAATAAGATAAATCTTCTCTAAGTGTAAAGAAAAGGGAAAGTGGTCCTTTGAGGTGAAGAAGATAGTTGGTGAGATGGATCCCACACAACCTATTTCTGCTAAATATATTTGAAAAAATATGAAAATATGAAGAAATAGGAATATGAAGTACAGAAAACTTAATCAGTATTTATTTTTATTAAAGGAAACAAAAAAAATCATGACTTTTTGACAAAAAATATTGGATAGTATAAGTGAAGTTGCTTTAAATAAGAGATCTGATAAAGTAATAAACTGAAATCTGTCACACACTGAATTTAGGCTCTTTCTCTTAAAGAAATATAATTGAGATTGAGATTTAGTTAGCACATGTTCCTGATTTCTCTTTTAGAACTTAAGTTTTATATGAAAGCAAAAGAGCTCATAATTTTTATTTATACTTTTGATATGCCTTTTTACAAACCTAAAAAGGAGAAGAAAAGAAAATACCATAACAGTATAGAAATTACTACAGATAACAGGAAAAAATCAGTCCTTTCATTACAGAACTGCCCTCAATTTATACTGAAAGAGAAGTGTACTGTAATCCTCAAATAAGGAACAGGGTCAAAAACTGTTAAAAATTCAAACTAGATATTCTGTAATCAAAGTATTCTACATTTAAAGAATCCAAAATATATAGTAAAGATCAATGAAAGAATAACTTGTTTTGAAATGAGGTAACTTGGAGTAGGTTTCTCTAATTTTGAGATGGTTCAGGGAAGTGACTTTTTAAAATTAGTTTTCAGGTGAAATTATTTCTTTTACTGATTTTTTTTTTTTTCCAGATAGAATAAAACTAAACAAACTGTCAGGAGAGACTCCTCATCTTACCAGTGATTTTGAGAGCTCTATTTCAGGTAGTTGTTAATCCTGTGTAGGGAGGTAATGATGTTTAACAGTTTCCTATGGTGTGAAGGGGTGAGCCTGGGGGAGAAGCATCACAGACCTTCAAATTCTTCCCTGGCCATAAACCCCACCTGCCCCTTGGGCATGAGCGCCTTGATCCCACCTTCCCTCTCCAGCTCAGACTGAATGGCCCAGACCCAACAACCTCTCCTACCCCAGCTTGAATGATGTGGTTGGGTGGACTTCCTTCAAAACTCTTTCTTTTGTCAATACAGACTGAGCAAGAGAGAGGCAATGCCCTTTCAGTGATCTGTGAAGTCCTTTGGTCTAATTTTTCTCCGATTCTAGAGGGAACTGTTGTTGTCAGGAGATCCCCAAGTAAATTCAGATAATTTCCTGTTCCTACCTCATTGTTCCTGGGAAAAAACTGAGAGGACTAAGAAGAAAGAAAAGTAAATATTATTAGCCAAAATGGGGGATAATTTGAATTATATACAATTTTTTTATCTTTTAGCTTCTAACTTTCAAGCTAACAATATAGGGATAAAGATAAAAAAAGAGGAAAAAAAGAGAAATGTAGATTTATGTTACTGTGAGAAATAGAGGGTAGGTGAAGAAAATGCAGAAGATAAATTGAAAGCTGCATTTCATTTTCCTCAAATCTGATACTGTTATTTATTCTGTACCAGAAGTACAGAAAGTGAAGATATATATAACTTCAAAATTAACAGCTGCTTTACCCTGTAAATTTCAGATATTACTATGGTGTACATGTTTATCAAGAAAGTCAACTACTTCCTAAAATTTTTGAAAAACATTATATTAATTAAATATGGTCTATATTCTTTTCATATAAGCTTCTGGATTTGCAAGTATACAGTATTTTTCTTATCCTCTGTGTTTTGTTACAGAAGTGGCTGCCATGTGAGCTGGCTACCTATTCTAATTCAGTGAGATCAGAAGAGACTTGAAGGAGAATAGTAAAAGAGTACAGAATAAAATTTCATTGATTTAGATAGGAAGATGGTCCTAACAGCTGTATTATCAATTCAGAGTAATGTATGCTACTGTCAGTGATTAGGAAACTAAGCAGTCTTCTTACTTCAGTGAAACTGTGTTTTTTGCTTTTATCCCTGATGAGATTTTTGCCTATTATGTTTAGGGAAATTATCCAGGGATTTGTATGTTAGATAAAAAAAACCCATAATAATTACATGGTGAAACAGGAACAGCAGTTTCTCAGAACAGAGCAATTCAGCAGTCATTACTTTAAGGCATTTTTTGTATATATATATATAAACAAATAAAAATATTATTCTCTATAATTCTAGGAGTCAGATATTTTTTCAAATTTTCACTGTAGAAGAATACTTTGCAAGTATGCCATATTATCAGAAGACAATGACTGAACATTGACATTTTATTTGAGACTGAGATTTCTGAGTTCTGAAGTTATATCCTCTGTGATTATTTAAAAGATACAGTATTTTTGTTTTAAAAGAAACAAGCCCAAAAATTCTTATATTGACTTGAAAGACATCTTGAGTTCTATTTTAAATAGATTAATGGCAATTTCAATTTGTTGATATTAGATAACTATTTCATAAATTTTATGAAATTTAGGTTTTATTTTTTAAAAGGCAGGCTTTTGAATTATGGAATGCAGTTGTTCCATCAAGGAAGCAAATAATTGTAATTGTTAACACTGGTGTTAATTGCTGACCCTTAAATCTTCTTTCCTTGAGATCACTGTACTATCTGAGTCTGATTCCTTTAATGAGTCTTCACTAATAGTGAGTTATAATGATTTATGCAATGCTGTAGAGCGAGCATAAGATCAAATACTCCATCTGGGTATATATTGAGCGTCAGCCATAATGTACTGTATCATTAATCTGCTTTGTTCAGTATTCTGTGTCAGACAAATCCCTCATATTTTCCAGGATGTTAAGAAATGCTTCCACAATGTGGGAATTCTGTGTCATCTGTCCAAACAGGGAAGCAATTTTTTTGGGTTATCCTGAAGTCCAAGAGATTCTCACTGAATCCTCTCTACAGAAGAATAATTGTCACTGCAAATGCCAATGTTTTCTACATTTTTTAAAAACTAATTTATTTTGTTTAAATTTATTCAGTGAAGTACCAAAACAAGAATTTTCACAATGTTATAGTACATTTTCAAAAGATGCTGCTATCTTCCTGCTCACAGCTGTGGTACCGTGTTCTCTGTAATTGTATTTTTGTTGTTGTTTCAGTGTTCTCTACACCTCTTTTTGCCTCTTTTATTTTTAGGTGCAGCTGTTATTATTCCTCAGATTAAACATGATGGAATCATCAAAGAAGAAAGATTTCAAAGCCCATTTATACACATTTATACACATTGACAGAAGGAACTGTAGAAACAAGGAAGCAGAATCTTTAAGGTCAACTACATGTACTTAATCATGTGTCACTAATAGGGCTGTATGGAATGAAGTTAGCATATCGCCTAATTGTTTGTCTTGAAATTCTAACAACCACAGCTCAGGGTGAAACTTACTATTTCAGAATAGATATTTCCTATTTTTATCTTTTCTCAAATACACTCTTTTGTCTGTTTGTTTTGTTTTAATGAAGCGTAGAGATCTTTTTAGTCTGAGCAAGTCATACAGAATCCGTACTCTTGCAACATCTATGTCCCTCAAGCATTCTCTCCAATGCCTTGAAAGCCATCTCTCTTTTCTGTCCCAGAAAAATAACAGCTTTCATTTATAATCCAAAGAAAATAAGGGATGAAGAGAAAATTTCTTCAACTTTTTAAATTTATGACTTTTGAGAACCTACTGAAACAACTCCTTTGAATGTTACCAAAGTGCCCTATGATCTACTGTATGTCTAAAATACTATTCAGTCTCTGCACTGGACTGCCAGAAGTTGCATTTGGCAGAGCCATTCTGCATAGTCCCATTCCCTACACTACAGCTGTATTTGCAATATATAAAGAATATTGTTTAAAATCCTTAAAGACAACAAAAACCTTCTATAGAAGGCCTCACAAGACGGCACTGAAAACTTAATTTTAAAATACATGTTAATATGTTGAAATCAGCTTCATCTTTTTAGAATTTCATTCATTAGCTAGTGTTTATTTAGCACAGACAGAAAAATGCTGCAAAGTAATTGCAGTAAAGTAATTGTTTCTTGAAGTTTTGTTATACTATGAAGTACTTTGTAACAGCCTGTGAAAGCTCGCTGTGCTTAGATCTGTCTTTAGAAGAGTAATGAAGAGAACATAAAACGCAAGAAACTCTTTGAGAAAGACTGAGTTAGTATGGTTTAGCTTTTTTTGCTGGTACGTAGGCTAAAATATTGACGTTACTCCATCATATTTTATCCGCAACCATTTATGCAGGTGTAGATAAAAAAATGGTTGTGGGAATGAATGTGATTCGGCTTTGCAAAATATCACATAGAATTTATAATATGAAAAAGAAATGAGAGAAAGCTGTAATCTTGATGAAGAAGGACACAGCCATCAGGTATAACTGAGAAGCTGGATGAGACACCAGCTTCTGGAAGGCAGAACTGTGCACATAATGAAGGGGCTTAAATTTGCTGAAAAGCAATTAATGGAAGAATATTCTGTTCAAATACCTGCTAAATTAGAAACTAGAGATGTCATCAATGATCCTTCTATGCCTGAAAAAAATAATTATGCACTATAATAATTTTTATGGTCCCATATTGTGACTGGAACAAAGAAACTGAAATTAGACAGGAGACTCATGTACAGAACTTCTGTTTTAAATACTTTCCTTTAGTTCGGAAGATTCATCACTGGTTTACCATTTAAATTAATATCAGCAGGGTCTGAAATATGTCTCTTTGTGACATTCACAAGCAATATCACTGACTTGGTTTGAATGGGGATTTAGATCTTGGAACTGTGACTACTATTTTGTGAAATTAAGTTAGTTTCTACACTGAAACCTTGTTTAAACGGATGCATGGGTGAGCTTGAGGTCTTAACTGTGAACAAGAACAAAAGGGAAGCTCGTAGCTTAGTCACAAGTCAGAGTCCCTAAGAAACCTTATTACTCTTTGTTCTCTGATGAAGAGATTCTTCAGAGAATTCAGAAAGTCTATAGCCTTCCTCCTGCTAAGCTAAAAATAACCGTATCAAGAGGTCTATATATCTTCCAATAAAAACAAAACAAAACAAAACAAAACAAAACAAAACAAAACAAAACAAAACAAAACAAAACAATCAAAACAGTGGTACTATGCAGCTACAATGAAACTCTGATGACTGACCGTCTAACCAAGAGTCATAGAAAAGTGGAAAATATTAAATCCTCTGTGTAGGATGTAATACTTCATTTAATAGTCAGGCTACAGTCTGCACTAAATGAGAATCAGATTAGAACTCTGTCTTCCTGAAATGGTAAATTCAGTGGGTGGGTGATGTTGAAAGAGCAGCAGAGTATATGTCTGGAGGTTTTTAAGCTGCCTTCAAAGAAAATCCAAATGCAGTCCCTCCTTCATAATCAAGTACACTAATAAAAGTATCTGAATCAGACAGAAAAGCTGAAAACAAGAGGTAAAAGCTGAAAAAGCTGGTAATATTCTAAATATCAGTTAAATTTATTCTACATATCAGTTAAAGGCTTTAATTCCAGAAGGTATCTAGCTGTCTAATAATGAAAAGTAAATTATATCTGAATTACACCAAAGCAAAAATGGGTTTCCTTCAGCCATATGCAAAAAGTAAGATTTAAAATTTTGTTACTTTCTTACAGAAAAGTACAAATGTAGTCTAACATCAGTCTAACATCAATATTATTAATAGGTTCATGTTTAATATGTTATTATATGCTTGCTTTTTGTGAATATTTTCTTTTTTGTAGTAATGAGACTTGTTAACTTTTCTTTTAGGGATCATCTGCTAATCTCTAATAGATGCCAAGATATTTTGTTCCCTTTCTGAAATCCTACTGTAATTCAAAAGAAAAGATGAATCTTTTGGGAAATACTATTTCCTGACTTCGTAACATTTAAGTTGAGCTTGTAACTCCGTAGTAATTGAGATTCCTCCTTAATAAAAGAAAGAGTGCAGAACAATCAAGTAGGATCAATGTTGCTCCTGCATGTTAGAAGGTTTTAGGACTGATCCTGAGACAGAAACAATCCCACAACATCAGCGTGGAGCTACTCCAACAGAATAAAATAGGTGTTAGAAAACGAGTCAGTGGAAAAGCAGCTTTATAATTGACAAAATATCAGGAGTGCCAACCTGGAAATAAACAGAAGGGGAGCAATCACCATGCCTTAGCTGACTGGCATCCTGTGAAAAGGTACAATAGAACAAGAACACTTAGAATAGATGTTAGAAATTAATTCTTTACTGAGAGGACAGGAAGGCACAAGAACAGGTTGTCCAGAGAAGCCCCATCCCTGGAAATGTTCCAGGACAGGTTGGATGCAGCCCTGAGCAACCTGACGGAGTGGTTGTTATATAGGCCCATGGGTGTCCATGCACAGATTAAGGTCCCTTCCAACCAAATATGATTCTATAAAGAAGTTTGTTTCTGGTTTGTTTGGTGGGGTTTGGGTTTTTTGAGGGAGGGTGGGGAGGAGGGGGAGCATTTTTAACGTTTGCCTACTTCAGGTAGGAGGCCGAATGGTAGGGGGGAAAAGTCATTTAAATAAGACATAGAAGTTTATGTCTTCTGTTGATTACATTGCTACAAAATACAGATATCACTGACAAAAGTTAAAATGTCACTAACCCAGACTCCTCCTAGTAATAATCATGAGCAATTCTATATCAGAATGTTGTACTGAAACTCACTACAGTGTATAAATTATGATGCACTAATATTACTTCAGAAGGATCAATCAAAGAAATTATACAATCACCTCATTGTAACTTCCCTGCTGGTCAGTTGATAAGGTAATTAATGTTTTCAATATTCCATTTATACTGAGGGAATTAAAGTGTTTGGAATATAAGATTGATAATAGTGTTATAATGTCCACATAAAATTGCATATTAAGACATCTACATACATACAATTTCTTTTGACTATTTGCTGTAGCACTAATAATTGTTTAATCTAGCACAGCATTGAGAATCTCTCTGGGATGGATATAGACCAGATTTTTCAAAAAAATACATACCTCTTAAGTGCCAGAAAAATATAATACAATTGAACTTAGTTTTCAGTGCCACTTTTGAACAACATAAACAGCAATTATTAGCTGTTTGTAATCAGTGGATTCTATTTGTGTAAAGTCCAGTTTAGCAAACATGATATAGAAACTATTTAATCACAAAGACATTGGTATGCAAAGTTACCCTTTGTTATTGAATAAAACACAGAGTTCCACTTCAAAATAAATGAAATCTGTATTTTAAAATCAGTCATTTTGGACACTGGTCTAACCAAAAAATTATTTTCCTCTGAAATAAAATAAAATTAACCCTCTAATTTTAATAGGAAATGCCAGAATATTTCCTCTTTCTTCCTATATTCTAAAATTGAAACAAAAAAAATCACTTTTAGCAATTATCTTTAAGAAAATAGAAATAATACAAACTTCTTATTAATTACTCAAAATTTAAATGTCGGCACTCCAATTCCTTTATGAGGATTAATTTGGCTGGACTAGAAAAGTAGCTTGAAATCTCCCACCTAAAAATGGATTAACAAAAATTGTTAATACACCAAGTATTCCAAATGTTTCTGTCTATTTTCTTAGCTCCACACAATGTTTTCTAACAGGTGTCTGAAGACTTCTTCATCTGGGTTCTGACTTTTGTTAGACCTATGAGAAAAAATTCAAAGAGAAAACAACATGAAGGTTTAGTATCTGCAAAAGCTGGACAATTTTCCATTATGATTGCCATATTAGAGAGCTGGGCAATCAGTAACTGTAAGATGTGTGCTAACCATATAAAGACAGGTGCTGTATTCTGCACCTGGGAAGGAGCAACCCAGGATGTACAGACTGGGGAAGGAGAGGCTGGAAAGCAGTGCCAGGAAAGGGACGTGGGGGTCCTGCTCGATGTGAAGTTGAACATGAGCCAGCAGTGCCCTGGCAGCCAGGATGGCTAACCCTGTCCTGGGAGCATCAGGCACAGCATGGGCAGCCAGGCAAGGGAGGGGATTGTCCCCTCTGCTCTGAGCTGGGATGGCCTCACCTCCAGGGCTGGGGGCAGTTTTCAATATACAAAAGATATTGAACTATTAGAGAGCATCCAGAGGAGGGCAACAAAGATGGTGAAGGGCCTTGAGGAGAAGCCTTATGAGGAGCAGCTGAAGTCATTTGGTCTGTTCAGCCTGGAGGACACTGAGGGGAGACCTCATCACAGTTACAATGCCCTTGTAAGGAGGAGGGGCAGGCACTGATCTCTTCTCTCTGGTTGTCTTGGGTTGCAATATGTAACCAAAAGTGTGTATTCTATCTGTCATCTGTTGAAACCGGTTGGGGAAGTGTTTTCCTTTATCTCTTGTAGAACCCATTTCTCATAACTCCAGGGGGCAGGTGCCTTCTGATAATGGGCTAGCTGTTAAAACCAGGGGAGCAATGTTCCTTATCTCTCCCACAACCCATCCTCCCTCCAGGGGATATCTTTTGTTAATGGGCCATGAAGACTCAACACATGACTGATGCAATTACATAATCCCATTTTGAGATGCTCCACCCAGAAGGAGGAGCCAAGCATTCCTACCTGGATTAAACCTGCAATTCAGAATGCCAGGACAGCCTGCTCTCCACTGGATTCCCAGAGGAAGACTGGTGGTGCCTTCTCACCACCACTGCATCATCTGGACCACTGGATCATCTCTGCTCCAACAGAACCACATCTGCCACTTCAGGAGTACTTATTTGGACTGCTCCCAACATCCTGACCAAGAGGGTGTCAGGCTGTATTCTGACTCTGTCAGTGTTTCTAGGAATTTTTTGTTTGTTTGCATGTTTTTTGTACTACTACATTTGTAATTTTTAATACTCCTAGTAAAGAACTGTTATTCCTATTCCCATATCTTTGCCTGAAAGCCCCCTTAACTGAAAAATTATAATAATTTGGAGGGAGGGGGTTTACATTCTCCATTCCAAGGGAAGCTCCAGCTTTCCCTGGCAGACCTGTCTTTCCAAACCAAGACACTGGTGGTCAGTGACATGACATGAGTGAACGGCCTGAATTTTGTCAGGGAAATTCATGTTAGATATTAAGAAAAAGGCCTTCACCCAGTTGGTTTGGAACTGGAACAGGCTCCCCAGAGAACTGGACACAATACCAAGACACACATTGTTCAAGGAGTGTTTGGACAATCCTTTCAGGGACATGATGTAATTCTTGAGGTTGTCCAGTGAAGGATCAGAAGTTGGACTTCAGTGATACTTATGGGTTCCTTCTAACTCACGATGTGCCACGGCTGTTTCTTATTTCAAAAGAACCCCCAAAACCTTTGCAGCAGATAATGGAAAGGTTACAAATATTTATCAAATAATTCTGAAATATTATTAAAACTCTTATTTCTTGCAAAGTGACAGACTTTGATGCTTTAATAAAAGTTTATCCCTTCCTAGATCTATGATTTCAAGTACTCTCTTACTTAATTCCACCATATGGAAGACATAAGTGTTCTGCCAACAGGACAAAGCAGAGGACATACTCCTTCTCGTTGTTTTCCTCTTTGTTTCTAGTAATGGAAATAGGATATGCATGACCTGAAACTGAAGCAATGTCACTTTCCATTTCTCTCCAGCCAACAATTCTTATAATCTAGCACCTGAAATCCACAGGTATTATACAGAGAAGTAGGAACAACTTTTTCATTTATGTTCTATAAGATGTCTCTGGAGTCAAATAGCTTCACCTAAATAACCTAAATATGTTTGATTAGATGCAAATATTTTGTAAGTAATAGCCTCAAAAGTCATGTGCATAATTTCAGTTTGATGGCTGTTGTCTGCAATCTCCTTAGCCTCTCCTAACTTCCTCTAAGAAAGAAGAAATTTACCCAAGATCATACTTTTTCCTAAAAAGAAGAAAGGGAGGAATAAAACAGTTTTATACAATTGTTTAAAAGTCAAAACCATAGTTCTGTGTCTGGGAAAATGGGGCCTCTGCCCCACAAGAGGAACTTTTTGGGAGCAGCTTTCTGGGAAAGGCCCTGGGGTGGTGCTGACCAGCTTGCTGAACCTGAGCCCATGTCTGAGCTAGAAGCCAAGGTGGCCAACAGCTCCCAGGGTGTACTGAGAGTTGCACTTGCAGTGAGGAAGCTGAGCTGGGTCAGCCTGGAGAGGGGATGGCTTTATGGGCCTAGCACCTCCCCAGCTGCTTTGAAAGGTCATCAAAGAGATGGATATAAGCTCCACACAGTGGTGCACGATGAGAGGGTACATGTCAACAGGTTCCAGTTGAAACAAGAGTGGTCCACACTGAGTATAATGGAAAAAACACCCCTTTTTACTGTAAGGATAATCAAGCATTAGAGCATATTGCCTTAATAGATCATAAAAACTACAAAGACAGATTTTTTTTTTTAATTTAGAAGATGTATTTAACTCTGTAGACAATAAGTTCTGGGTAAATTACTTTTCCTTATAACAGTTTATAAAATCAAAGAAAATTAAAGTATTTAAAATCCAGTGTATACCAGCTCTGTTAAATTTCTGAAGAGAAATTTCAATTGGAACAAAAATTTAAGTCCATCCAATAAAAGATTAATTAGTCCTTGTAGCCACTCTCAAGTTGTTTTTCAGTGTCATGGATTAGCGTTAAAAAAATTAAATTGAGGTTTGTACAAACAGTAGCGTTAGTTCAAAGGTGCTAGATTTTATTTTATTTGTACCTTGTCAAAGTACTTTGTGAGACAATGGAGTACAACTTTGTTGTAGCACTTGGAAAGATTTACTCACCTACAGATTTGCTTCCTAAATCCACAATGTTTAAAAGATGATAATAAGTGTCAAAGGAGTATCAATCTGATCCACAATAGAATTTCCTTTCAGTTTAATCTCATAATTTACACTGTGTAACTTTCTACCCATAACATGTAAAATTACCCACTGATTTACAAATTTAAATTGTGAAATCTTATTTCATATCCAGATGGAGACTATGTGGCTGAATTTCAGCTGAAAGTGTAAAAGCATAATTATATTCTGAACTTTACGCTTTTTTTTAGTTATTGGGTGATGCATTACCTTTTACAGCTCTGATCTTTCTGAGGTCCTTGTAACTAATGGTTTGCCTTACAGGCATGTGTTTAAACATTAAGAATGGTTTTAAAATAATGAATTAGGGAGAATGACTGGTACCATCTAATTCTAGGCATCACTAAGTTTCTTATTCTCATTCAGTGTGCCAGTATCAGCACGTGAAGACCAATGAACTTCTGGCAGACATCCTGGACTCTGAAATGAACAGATGCTGGCAGCTGAGGTAGATGCTAACACTTCTTTGACATGGGGTATTTCTTCCTTTATTCTATGGCAAATAATTTTAGTTGTGCTAATTTACATGAAAATACCTCACAAATACTTCAGCACATAAAATAAATGTCCAGAGCAAGATGGCAACAGACAAATATTTGGACCTTAAAGAACCATCCCTGAAGGGAAAAGAATCCATTTGATCCATTAATAATGAGAACTTACTCTTTGATCCTTTCTGTTCCTGTTACACCAGAGAAAAACATGAAATAAAACATCTTGTGATATGTGTCAGGTGTTGCCAAAACAGCAAGCAAAGCACTTATAATCTTGAAAACAAAAATGTTAGGCAAGATCTAAAATAGATTCAGTATCAAAAATCCAAAGCCCAAAACAATGCTTCTCAGTGCCTTCTCTCTCCCATGCTTTAGATCACATAAATTAAATGCTCATGGAAGATAAAATATTGTCATAATAAAAAGAAAAAAAAAGTATAAAAAAAGACATGGTAGCTCTTTAATATTCATAATAAAACTAATATTTTGTTTATTAGGAGAGGAAAATAATTCAGGATTCACCAAGCAGTATTATATTTTCTAAGCTGTAGCCAACTTGACAATTGTGTGGCAGAATTGATAAAAACTTTCCATAAACATTTCTTGAGATAACAAGTGAAGACTTCACATCTGTTGGTGTATTTTTGGTTTTTCTTAAGACTGGCCAGACACACACGTCTTCCCACTGGACTAGGAAACCCAAATACTGATCTTGCAACCATATGTCATCAGGACACTGAGCCAATACATTTGAGGTGTAGGTCCAAGATCAGCACCAAAGAAGGGCAGCTAAAGGCAACAGAGCTGTAATTCCACAGAGGGTTGTGAGGCAGATTGTTTGCATACAGCAAAGGAATAACATCATTACTTAACCAGAAATTTTATCATAATGATGTTCACATATTAAAATTTGATATGAAATTTCAAAATCACAACTTTATTTACATTTCTTTTAAGATGTTGGATACTTAAAAATAATGTATATTCATTATTTTTGTACAAATGTGAATAAAGAAAATATCAAACTAACGCAGTTTTTTCATGGATGAAAAACCTCGTTGTTGACTCTTTTTGCTTATAACATTTCTCTCATTAGAAAGACATAGACAAAAATCATTTTGATTAAATCTATACTGTTCTAGTGATATGTATAGACAAACTTATGGAACATTTTTTATGTAACATGGAACTTTTTTTAAGTATACTTCATTGGTCTTAAAATTCCCTAGGACGTGGCTATGTGACTGGGTAAAATGGAAGAGATCTTAGTGAGTAAAGCTTCTTGAAAAGACTTTGGAATAAGGAGCTATATGACTGAGCATAATAAAGGCAAAATGGGGCTTTATAGAACACAGTATTAGATCATATTGACCATATGTCAATATGATATATATGTCATATGTCATATGTCATATAGATATATTTGTCATGTATCTACATGCAGGCTGATGTATAAGAAAGATTGATATTAAAGAAAACAGGATAGATAGTTAATAGTTAATTCCATAACAATTTTACAATTGTAAATTAAACTTCCTCAGTTAATACAAAAGAAGACGAGGTGTGCTTACATGGTCTGTTTTGTTCTACTGACTCAGTTTTCCATGCCTTTGAGCCCCAGCCAAGGAGCTGCAATAAATGGCTATGGAAAAGGAGGAAGAGATTGGTAGCACCTTGTCTTGGGTTATGGAAGCAAAAAAAAAATTGTATTCTATTTTCATCTGATGAAAGCAGTTGGGGGAATGTTTTTTCTTTATCTCTTGTTACTCTGGGGGAAGGGGGGCAGATGCCTTTCTGATAATGGTTCAGCTGTTAAAACGGGGTGGGGTATTGTTTCTTATCTCTTTCACCATCCATCCTCCCTCCAGGGGGATATTTTCTGCTAATGGGCCATTAAGGCTCACCAATGACATGACACATTTACATCATCCCATTGTGAGATGCTCCACCCAGTGGGTGGGGGCTGCAGGGTCCCTGCCTAGATAAAAACTGAGACTCAGAGGACCAGGCAATCCTGTTTTCCACTGGACTCCAGAGGAAGATCAGACTCATCAGACTCATCTCAGCATCACTGGACCCTTCTTCAACGGGATCATCTACTCCAACAGAGCCACATCTGTTTCTCCAGGAGGACTGCTTCCAAACACCCTGACCAACAGGGTGTCAGGTTGTGTCCCTGACTCTGTCAGGGTTTTCTGGATTTCTTGTTTGTTTGTTGTTTACTTGTTTTTTTCGTACTATTACATTTGTACTTTTAACATTCCTAGTAAAAGAACTGTTATTCCTATATCTTTGCCTGAAAGTCCTTAATTGCAAAATTATAAAAATTTGGAGGAAGGGGGTTTACATTCTCCATTCTAAGGAAACTCCAGTTTTCCTAGCAGATACCTGTCTCCTAAACCAAGACACACCTTTAAACACCATCATAGTTCTGAACAAAATACCATAATCTTTCTCCATTAACAAAAACTAGAATCAAAACTGGTTTCTGTTGGCTTAAAAAAGAGGTCAGTATATTTAATGCGAAAAACATGCAGGTTTATGAGCTGTCATCTCTTTTCCAGAGAATGTTACCAAGATCTGTTGCTTCTATTTCATTAAAGCTACAGTTTTGAAATGCCCAGTGGGTGTAAGATTAGTGTAACAAAATTTCTCTCCGCAACATCAATGTGCCTGTTTTCATGCTCCAATTGTCTGTCAGATTTCCTTTAACAGTAGTAGAAAAATGTCTGTCAAAACTTGGACATTCCCCAAAGCAAATGACTCACACAGAAAAAATTGAATAATAATCAAAAGAATAGGTAGTGTGAATAACAACACAGAAGGATGAAAGCAAAATCTGCATATACCTTAAAAGAAAATTGTAGGAAGCTTAAAAATCACTGTAGGAGAATGAGCTCATCTGAAATTACTAACAAACTCCACAAATGCTATGAGATACTTAGTAGTTGTACATACGTTATTGGAAGTTTTCCGGCTAGGGATTTGTAGATAATAATATCCATTCTTTTCTATATCTCTTTCAAGTAATACCTAATAAAAATTCTATTCATTGCATTGTATGCAATCTGTAAACAATCATCTGTATGTTATGGAGGGGTAAATTAAGGACAAATAAGAGCTCAAGGCTTAAGGTGTATTATACATTAGAACATAATTCAGCTAGAAATTTATTTGTTTATTTTTAGTAAGTTATCATTATACTTTGAACAAAGATCCATATTTCTAACATTTAATGTTAAAAACTACAGAAAGACAGAGACATAAATTAGAGGACTGATGAACTGTCAGTGGATGTAGAGAGACATATGCCTGTCTCTTGCTGTAGAGATATATGCCTTCAATCTGCAAAAATTGGGGTTCCTAAAGTGAATTTTTCTTTTTTATAGACATTAATTTCCTTTAGTGGTCCAGGAAATTTTAGTTATCATTATCAAATGTCAGAGTTATAAAGTTATTGAAGGATCTAAGAAGAACTGACAGCAAGTTTGCCCTCATGGCTGTAAATATTCAACATTTTCAAATGATCTCTAATCAACAGTTTTCAAATGATAGGTAGTCTCATATTTGATGTTCCATTCTTTCTTCAAATTTGTCATGGCTGAATCTTTTTTCTTGTTAGCAATACTAAGTCCTAAGAGTAAGGATTAAGCTTTTTTGAGTTTTTTGGTTTTGTTTTGGTTATTGGTTTTGTTTTGTTTGTTTTTGGGTTTTGTTTGGTTTTTTTCTGTTTGCTTTTTAAGGAATTTTTAAATGAAATACAGGAATGAGCCAATCCTTTGCCATATATTTGCCATATAGCAACTGTTCAATAAAAATGATGCATTGTGTGGATAGAAATACAATCAAAATGCTAAGTAGATAGCTGGTGCCCCATGTAGTTTTAATGAACAATTTTCTTGCCACAATTAAAAGTATACAATTTCCTTTAGTATGGTGCTAAATCTAGGACTAAGGGAAGATTCAGGAATTAAATTTCGGCAACAGCAGATTCTAAGAGCAAGACTTTAAGGTGAAAGCGTTTGAGCAAGGGTACAACATTCGGCAGGCTTTAAACTATAATTTTAGATTTGGGATAGTGTAGAAGTTTTTTTTTGTAAATGTGAGCAACATAGTTTTTGGGCAATGAATTGCTATTAATGCAGTTTGCATTAGAGGTAGAAATGGGAAGACAACACTTGAAGAAGAACATTCATCCCTAGTATATAGATGAGCAGTGATGCAAGCAAGGAAAGCAACTTCTGCTTTATTCTCAATTAAATACAGGTTTTGGAAATAAAATTACATCTGGTGTCAACTGAGGACTAAAAAAAAGGGGTTTGTAAAATTTTTAAGACTACATGGAATACTGCACTGATTGCTTTTAGTGTATCATCACCTCAATTATCCCGAAGTGTCCACAGCTTCCTCTGAACTGGAGAAGCCTGTCTGACAGCTGAAGTGAGTTCTATGTTCCAGTCATTAATAGCCAGTAGTCATTACTGAGTCCCTCAAGACCATCACACTTCACTAGACATGTTTGTAAAGGTAAGTTGTCACACAGGAAATATTGAGATGGAAGTCTCCACTCAATAAGTAAAATCAGACACTGAACAAGAATTTATTTCTATGATATTCACTGTCAGATAGTTATGTTGAAAGAAACAAACATATTAAGATGTTGATTTCTATGCATACATTAATGCACTATGTTCAATTTCTAAACAAATTAATAAATAGATAGATTAAATGCTTCAACACAAACAGGATGGTAGCTATATAGGAAGATTCACAAGTGGTAAAGTCACTGTGTTAATTTTTCAGATGACTTAACTTGACGGCTATGTTCCAAAGATGGTCACATTTTTAATCTTCCAAATCTGAATAGGAGTGTAAATAGTGAAGTGGCAGCCTAAACACGTAGTTATTAATCAGCTTGTCTAAATTCACACTTTAAATAAAATCAGTCTGAACTGTTCTCTGGTCTTCAGTCCAACTGCCACATTATGGCCCATGTCTGGAAGGCTAAATTTGCTTCTTACATTACAGCATGGTCTCATCTATACTGCTGACTGTGACCAGCCCCTGGCATGTACCGCCCTTCAGATAATTTCTGGGAATTGTATGGAAGAGGACAAGTTTCTTGGGCTACAGTAATGTTAAGAAAAATGCTAAACATGAAAGAGAAATCCCCATTTAGTTTAGTCCAAGAAGTCAACTAATCTACACTCTTTGTTCAGATTACTGATGTTAAAATAAATCAGAGAGATTTTCCTTTAGAATTGGGTGGTGGGTTTCAAAAAGGTGTAAAGTGTGTCTACAATCTTAAATGAGATGCTTTCAAATATCTTGATTTCACCATTTTTCTGCTAGTGATCTAAATTGTCTGCTTGTTCAGCACAGATCACTATGATGAATTATGTCAAATGGAGCAGCAATTCTGTCACAAGAAAGCAGCCAACGGTTGCATATTGTATGACACGTTTTATGGATGTGTTTGGCAAGCTCTGGGAATTCATACTGGATGGAGGCAGGAAGGGTACAGAAAACAGCTCCAGGAATCTATGGAATAAATGTTCAAAACTGAAATACATGGCAATATGAAAAGCGACTCAAGAATCAAACCAGACCTAATTGCTTGAGGTGGCACTGTTCTCTCTGTAATTATGGATTTTGTATTCCCACTGTTATCCTCACACTTCAAACTGCAGCCTTGAAGAGATTTGGAGTTCCTCTGTTCTCAGGCAGTGTCTGAATTGTATCACAAGGTTACATTTAGATGTGATTTACGCAAATAGGTTTTCAGGGAGTTGGCGAAGCGTTCCTAATCTGCTCTCAGGGAAGATACACAGTGACTGCACAAGAAAACTAAAATTTATTCCTTTATCCTTGTAGCTGGTTCTTTTAGTATTTGAGAATGAGCAACTGGATGATTTTATGTATACTGTTGTTTGTATTTTACCTGTTCTACTGAGAGTTATGAGTTCCTAAGCAGTGTAAAACATGATATTCTTTACTAACAAGGTGCATTCAGGGAAACTAAATTAGAGGCCTGGCTTGGAAATTGCTAAGCAAATAATTTGCTGTTCATACTGGTCACTAAACTATCTGACCAAATTACTAGTCAAGACAAAATCTGTGTCTGGCTAGAAATAATGGTACTTGCCATCCTGCAGTCATTCTTCTCTTACACATATGAGCCATGACTTATGATTTAAGATATAGAAAAAACACTGACTAGTCAGTGATAGTGATGTACCATGACATAAATCCAAAACATAGGAGACTTTCTCTTCTGATGTTATTATTCTATAGAAACTCTGATCAGTTCTTAATAAAATACTTTCAAAATGTGGCAACTATAACCATTAACTACATACAGACACTGTAACAGGTTGTTTCAAACTTTTTAATTTTAACCAGAAAACTTACCAGAAACCAAAAAGCTCTCTTCACTTTCATAGGTAAAAGTAATATAAAAACAATCAGAAAATGTCTTCAAAGAGACTCTAAAAAGCAGCTGGCAGTTCTGAATGTTGTACATACACTCATCCCTTTTCTATCATCTATTTTTTTTGGCTTTAACCTTGATTTATTAAATCTCTTCTATTCCTACATATTTTGTGTCTGATCCTGCTGCTGCATTTACTTAATCTTTGTCATCATAAATCTATTCTCAATCAACTTTAGGCTATTAGCAAAACACCTTCCAGTTCAAAAGCAGGATGCATGCTGTCTGATATTTTTCTAGCATTTCCAATAGAATTGAAAAACAAAGATTAAATAGAGCCATATTAGCCAGTAGTTAACATACTCAGTTATTCTTTAGTTAACAAAAAGCAGGCAACACTGAAGAATGAAAAAAAGTCAAGAACATTACTTGGCTACACTTAAATAGATAAACTGTAAAGTTCTGAAATCATACTTTTAGGTCTGTTCTCACTAGCATCTATAAAAATATAAAGTGATTAAATATTAGATATTATTTACTGTTCCTAAGTCAATCCAGCCCACAACAAATTTCTACCAGCAAAAAATGTTTAACTATATATTAAAAATTAACAAAAACAAACAAACAAACAAAAACACTACAAAAATGAAAACTTAGAGGTGCTAATTCTCTTTATTTATACTACCTTGGCACCTCTGGGTCCCACTTTCAGATCTGAGCTGTAATACAGTGAATTCTATATAATTAAAGGCAAAAGTAACTGTCCCAGAGAGTACTTGCTATAGTTTTCTGCCACCACTGTGAGAAACCTCTTAAAAAAATCAAGAATAAAAAAATCTGTAGAGATTTTGCTTTATCGCAGCGATTTAATCTACAACACATCATGTGTTTATTACTGCTCCTAATCATATTTATTCAGCCTTTAAAATCTTAGACATCACTTAATGCTGAGAAGGAACCATCTGTGCACAAATGAAACGGGGATTGAGTTACAGTCCACCTTTGAAAATTACAGAGCCTGAAATCTTCATTTACACAGAAACACTCCAGGCATGTGGAGTCAGGAATCTCTTCACATTATTCTCATGGCATGATCAGGATCTTATTAAAGGCATGATTAGATATAATTGATTCTTTATTTCCTCTTCTGTATTCCTCTACTTTAGCTCCTCATCAAAGAATTCAGAATTCTTATTTTGGCAAACAGCTGGTGGGCCAATGTTAAGAGTATAATAAACAATCATCAAGGTTTTATTCTTGCAAGTAAATGACAAAATCTAATTTTATTAAATAAGAATAGGAAATGGTTAAAATTGTTATTTAAATTTTCTCATTCTTAAAAGTCTGTAAATCTTGAATTAAAAAAACCCACTTTTTTATAGTACTGAATGTCTAAGGTTTGGATTTTTAAATTTTAACTTAACTGGTAGAGTTCTGAATATAAACAAAATCTTTTGGAACTATATCTGGGATTAAAACTTTCAAAGAAATCCACAAAAACTTCTGGAAAAAAATTCTTTAAAAACCCCCACCTTCAAGATTTTATAAAAAGCTGGAACAACAGTTAAACCAATCTGACTATATAATTAATCATTCTGGGCTACAGTTGAATATATTTTAAAATTTATAAAATGAATGAATTTTATTTCAAATATATTAACAAAAATTCTTCTTGAAAGCAATTCATGCTGTAATATTACAGTTCAACCAAAAATAGAAAGAAGAGCTTTTTATTTCAAGTACTAGATATAAAACATTCATAAATCAAAAGGAAATATTTTATTACTCTGAGTGACATTTACATGTACTAAAGACATGTATTATTGACACGCCTTCCACATTTTTTCATGCCTTCTCTCTATATCAGAAGCAGAACAATCTAAATATTTAAGTATAAAAAGTGTTAGAAAACATATATATTTATTTTGAAATGCTTTGGAAAAGGTAACATCATTAAACTTTTATACAAAATTCACATGCAGCCCAAGAGCTGATGAGGATCACCTAATGTTACAGTACCCAGAGTCCTGTTTTCAGTAGGTATTGGCATTTGGTGTTGAACAAAATACTGTAATGATTTGCCAACTCCCCTAATGACAAATAACTGTCGCACTCCATCCCTTAAGACAACAAACATCCAAGTCCCATGACACCAAGAAGTCCTTAAAATGGATTAACCACAGAATGAAGACGCCTGGTCCTTAGAAAACAAGGGACTTTCCAAACACTGGATGTCAAAAAATTTAAAAACAAACAAACAAACAAAATAAAATACAATGTACAATGCATGCTAACAGACTATATGTCTAATAAGGTAAATCCTAGCATGACTTAGAGCTGACTACACTCAAACAAATTATACTTTCATACCACTCTAGTCACAAAAACACTACATTCATTGCTTGAGTACTGTATTTTTAAATTCCAGTCAGGAATTTCCTACAAAAACTTTATATATTAAATCATCCCAGAAGAGTTAAATGCCATCTGGCACATTAATTAAAACATTAACCGTGATTTTGATTTTCATAAAAGAGAGGAATATGTATATGGCTTCCACAATCACTCCAAATTATACTGAGATTTTCTGAATAACAAGTTCAGGTTTTGAATGACTCATACAATATATTTTCTTAGCTATCCTTCATTACTTCTCATATCTGAACCACTGTGATGGGTTTTACACAAACTACCACAAACACCTTTCAAGATCATTTCAAGATTGGATGATGATCAACAAATTACAGTGATTGAGCAGGCAGATGACACCATATAATAAAGCTTGCATTCAAGCAGAAATATATAACTATTATAAACTGAAGAAAATGGACCTGCTACTGACAAATGGTGAGCAAGTGCTCTCAAAAAAAGTACCATGTCCCTGCATAGCTGCAGAATGGTCAACCCATTAAAATACAAAAAGAGAAAACATCAGCTGTCTCCTGCTTATTGTTTTAACAACTGCTTTACATACCAGTGAGAAAAGTAGAAAGTAGATTTCCTGGAAACCTGTGAAATGAAAATAGAGGCATGATTTCATATATCTTTTCATCTAACATTCTCTGTGGGGAACTAAATGGAAGAAATGACACAGTTCTGACAGTTTCACCATAGAACCTTCACAGCAAACAGGGAAACATCATGATTGATGATTACAAAAGTTTCCTATGCATTTGAAAAAGTACCATAAATACCACAGGACCGTTAAACCATTAAATCATTAACCATTATATCTAGATTAATCTCTATATTTTGTCCAGATTGCAAACCTAATTGGGTCCATTAAAAAAAAAAAAAAGTTACCAGATAATAAATTATCTTAACACTCCTTTCTTAATAATGGTGGGAGTGGAGAGAGAAGAGAGAATGAGACAAGGAAGTAAGAAATGAAACATCACAGTAGTGAAATAACTCAATATTGAGACATTTTCACATGCAAAAGCTTGACACTGTGATGAGGTCTTTGTGAGAAGTTGGAATCTCTGGTCCATTAGTTAGGAAGACATCAATGATCAATCTACAGGCTTAATTGTCCTCTTTTGCTTTTACTTGTCATTTTGGATTTACTTTACACAGGCCATCTCACAATTAACAGCCTGAAAAGATGATCTCAGCTCATCGCTCACAATTTAGCTTACAGTCCAGTCCACTCAGAAACTAATAAAAATAAGTGGCTCAAGACTCACACCTTTAGTATATAGAACATGCATGTCAATGAGTAGACTTCAATATCAATAATTTTATAAGGCAAAGACTACATCACAAAAGTTAGTAATTTACCTTTCTAATGCAAGGTTGTTTGAATTCTGGTATTGACTGCTGCACACAGGGGAAGTTTCCATCATCTTCTCACAGTAGACACCTCTGTAGCCACCCCATTCCCAAAAAGCTTGCTGCACAAACACAATAAACTGTTTCTGCTCTGGGAAATGGGTTGGACTTTACCATCTTAGAAGTGACTTGTAGTCACACACCATTCTGTGTGACTTTTGGAAAGCCATCCATCTTCCAGTACATCACTGTTGCCAATGGCAAAGCAGAATTCTGGGATGGAAGCCACATGGTAATGCCACTGAAAAAGAAAGGACTGCTAGATGAGGAAACCTCTTTGCTAAAGGTGGGGATTGTAGTTGCTTATAGATGTTCATTTGCCTTAAGGATCTCATTACCTTCTTGTATCTTTGCTCTTAAATATATATTTAAAGAAGGGTTCTTAATGTGAAGTAAAATTATTTACTCAGTTCAAGTGTTTTGCACTACAAAATAACACTTCTTTTAAAAATAAAAAAAAAAAAAAAAAAAAAAAAATTAAAAAAAATTGCCTTGAATCAATTGTATGAGGTTTGAGGGGGTTTTTTTTAATATAGATGTATCATAATTTGTTCTTCTCCCTCTTCACAGGTCTGCTACTTTTTTGTAGTGTGTTGGAGTTTTTTACAAGATACTCTAGAACAATAATTTTTTTCAGTGACATCCTGCAAAGGAACAGTTCAAATTACATATCTGTTAAATTGGGGCAATTATATGCTTTATTACTTACTGATTTGACTAATTAAAGATGGGTAATTTTTACCCTGTGACTGAAAATACTAAATATCCAACCTATATATGCTACTTCATTTAATAGTAATGAATTTTCACAACCAGAATAATTTATTCTAATGAAATATCATTATTAGTCAAAGATACAGTTTTCAATATCAGAACAAAGCGAATAGCACAAATTATTGAAGACTACTAAGAAATAATGGAATCATAGAATTACAGAACTGCTTTGGTTGGAAGGGACCTTAAACATCATGTAGTTAGCATCCTCCCCTCCATAAGGAGGGATAATACCCACTAGACCAGTTTGCCAGTCCCATCCAGCCAGGCCTTGAACATTGCCAGGGATGAAGCATCCACAGCTCCTCTGGGTGAGTTGTTCCAATGTCTCCACGACCCCATGGTAAAGAATTGTATGCTTAGTCGAATCCAAGCCTACCTTCTTTCAGTTTAAAGCCATTACTCCTTGTCCTATCACTACATGCCCTTGTAAAAAAATCCCTCTCTAGTTCTTGTAGTCCCCTTCAGGTACTGGAAAGTGCTGCAAGTTCTCACCATAGGTTTTTCTTCTCCAAGATCTCTCATAGAAGATGTGCTCCATCCTCATCCTGTTTGTGTCCTTCTGATCTCACTCCAACAGGTTTTTGTCTTATGCATGAGGCCAAAGAGTCAGCTGCAGTCCCCTAGGTGGAGTCTTATGAGAATGTAGTAATGGGGGAGAATCACCTTTCTGAACCTGCAGGCTATGCTTCTTTTGATGCATTCCAGGATATGGTTGGCATTCTTAGATGAGAATTCCCATTGTCAAATTGTGTCAAGTTTCTTAACCACCAAGAGCCCCAAGTCTCTCTCCTCAATGCTGCTCAGTCCCTTCTCTCTCCAGCCTGTATTTTCACCTGGGATTGCCCTGACCCATGTGCAGGACACCGCACTTGACCTTGTTGAACTTTGCAAGGTTCACATGGCCCCACCCTTCAAGCCCATCAAAGTCCTTCTGGATTCCATTTCTTCCCACCAGTGTGTGAACCCCACCACACAAATTGATGTTCTCAGCAGATTTGCCAAGGGTGCAGATGATGCCACCCTTGGTCTCTGACTAAGGTATTAAACAGTGCTGGTCCCCATGCTGACTCCTGAGGAACACCACTGTCACAGGTCTCTACTTGGATGTCAAGCTATTGACCATAACCCACTGAGTGTTATCATCCAGCCACTTCCTTGTCCACCAAGTGATCCATCCATCAAATCCATGTCTGTGCAGTACAGAAACAAGGATATGATGTGGGACAGTGTCAAATGCTCTGCAAAAATCAAGGCAGGAAAAGTCACTTACTCTTCCCCTATTCACTCCTACTGTAACTGCATTGTAGAAGACCCTTAGGGATGCCATACTGCCTGCCACCTATCACCTCCTTATTTTGCCATATGCCTTAGTATACATCAAGGAGAATCTTCTCCATCATCTTGCTATGCACTAAGGTAGACTGACTGTAGTTCCCCAAGTGCTCTTTTTCACCCTTTTTAAAAATGAGGGTTATATTTTCCTTTTTCCCGTCAGTGGTACCTTCACTAGACTGCCAAAACATCTCAAAGATGATGGATATTGACTTAGACACTTCACCCACTGCTTTCCTTGATAAATAGTGGAAATTACACACTAATATTTAATGCATGTACACACAGAGATCATTTTTTATTTATTTGTTAGGGAAAAAATGAGGAGACACTTCACTAAAGCAGTTCCTGAGATTTGAGAGAATATTCTCTTCATTTTCTTCCCATTTCTCAAGATGAGTTATACTTCTAATTTCTTCTTTAGACTTAAATGATAGCTGGAGATTTTGGACATGGCAGTGTACTAGATCACAGAACATTATGTACAAATACACTAGAGTCTAAATTCTGCTGGTTTCATTTTGTACAAATGGCCATACATCATTAAAATAAATATATAATTCTTAAGAACAGATTTTTTTTTAACTTAGCATAATGGATAAAAGGCAAACTTATGCGTGTAGATATGTATACTAAAAAAAGCAAAAGAAACATTTTTCCTGTTGTCTATTCTAAATTTTAGAACTGTTCCTACAATCAAATAGTCACAAAAATATATGAGCAGATTTTCAGAAAGTCTTCTGTAAATAATACCATAAACAGCATAAATAATACGAAAAATAATAGTGTGCTTTCTGACTTCAAGTCCTTACTAGCAGAAAGTTTTTAACTTGTATTGAATTATTTTTGTGGTTTAAAGCATGAAGTGCACCATTCTTGATTGCTCCTTTCTGACTGCTAAAAAAATTAATGTGTTTGTGAGTTTTTATAAAAAAAACACTAACTCCTTGTAACTTGGATGTCAAATTTTTTTTTCTACCTCAGTACATTCAAAATACAGATACTATTTTCCAGCATAAAATTCCCAAGAAAATTATTTCTGTTTCTCACAATGCTTTGCATAAAGACCAATGTTTATACCAAAACAGAGAGTTCATTTTAGTACCATTGAAAGAAGATTATCCAAGCTTTTGACAGTTTCTTGTTCGAACAATTTCTTCATATCTTTCTTGAAAGAACTACACAGATACCTCTGGCCAAGTCTGCAGTATCATGTAAATTTTTATTCAATTCATTACCCTTATATTATTTTAAAGAGAGACAAACTTTTCTCAGTATTGCCCAGTGACAGGATGAGAAGCAATAGGCACAAACTGAAATTAAGGAAATCCTAGCTGAACATAAAAAAGTCCCTCTTTTATTGTGAGTGATCAAACACAGCAACAGGTTTCCCAATGCGATTGTGGAGTCTCCATTGTGGAGATACTCAGAATGAAACTGAATGAGGTCCTGAGCAATCTACTCTAGCTGACCCTGCTCTAAGTAAGAGTTTGGGTTTACCACTCCTAGAGATGCTTTCCAGTCTTACTCATTCTGTGAGATTCTGGTATAAAACATTTCCATTTTGGACAAGTTTTGAGCAAAGTAGCCCTTCTACTGTAATGGACTCATTTGATGTACCTGTCCCTTTATCAGTGATGTAGTTGAGAGGATCAGGTATCCCCTCAGTCAGATTCAGGGGGATCAAGTGCCCCCTCAGTCAGATGACACAAAATTAGGCAGGAGTGTTGATCTGCTGGAGCATAGAAGAGTGTGCAGAGAGATCTAGACAGGCAGGATTGATGGGCTGAGGCCAATGAGACAAGGTTCTACAAAGTCAAGTGCCAGGTACTGCACTTGGGTCATAACAACTCCATGCAGTGAGCCAAGCAGGAGGAAGAGTGGCTGGAAAGTGGCCATTGAAAAAGGACCTGGAGATGCTGGTCAACAGCCAATTGAACATGAGTCAGTGTGTGCCCTGGTGGCCAGGAAGGCCGGTTTCCTCCAGGCCTGTACCTGCAATAGTGTGGCCAACTGACCAGGGCAGTAATTGTCCCTCTGTACTCAGCACTGGTGAGGCCACAACTGAAAATCTGTGTTCAGTTTTGGGCCCCCTATACAAGAAAGACATTGAGGTGCTGGAGCATGTACAGGAAAGAACAGCAGAGCTGATAAAGGGTGTGGAGCAGAAGTCTTATGAGGAGAGGGTGAGGGTGGTGGTTCGGTTTTACCTGGAAAAAAGAAGGCTGGGGGAAGAAAGACCACATTGCTCTGTGTGATGGTGGAGATTGGCCCCTTTTCCCAGGTAACAACTGAGAGGACAGGAGCAAATGGCCTCAGGTTGAACCAGGTGATATTTAGATTGGATATTGGGAAAACTTTCTTCACTGAAAGAATTATCAAACATCAGAACAAACTGCCCAGAGAAATGATGGATTCGCCACCATCCCTAAAAGCATTTAAAACACTTGCAGCTGTGGCATTTAGAGTTTATTAGTGGACGTGGTAATGTTGAGCTAGAAGTTGGACTTGGTGATCTTAGAGATCTTTTCCAACCTAAACAATTTTGTGATCTTTTGTTATTATTTTCCCTGGTTTCAGATGTCTAAAAATAGGCTGAATTTGAGATAGTGTCTCCATTACTGATAGAAAGAAGCAGACACCTCTGGGAGTATCTAAGACAGATTACATAAATTGTTCCATTTTAGGATGATGTGGCTTGTTCTCTAATAGGGAATCTCACTCCAGCTTTTAGTTATAGGTACAGTAAGTGATACTACTGAAATAGTCCAGAATATGAAGCTACACATCCTGTCAGTTTCTATTAAAGGAGTGAAAACACAAAAGGAATGTTTCTTTGTCTTCTCAAATCAGTAGGCATGACAACATGCAGGAAAGGAGTATAAAAATACAGTCAGGGTGTTTTCATAGGCGTAGGTGTAACCCAAAATCCTACTTGCAGGAAGGTCACAAAGGTGGAACATAAGACTAGGACAAATTTGTATTACTTCCTCTTGACTATGTTTTGAATATTTTCATTTTTTTTTTAATTTCTTGATTTGACTTCTCAGTCAATTATCTCACTTCCTCATTAATTTCTTATTCATACTTTTTTCAGTCTCTTAAATTGTGTGGTTCAAAAATTGGCTGTGTGGTTGACAAGGGAACACAACTAAACTGTTCATTGTTTTTTAAAATAAATAACCCTGTGCACATAAAATTTAAAAAAAAAAAAAAAGCACTACAAGAGAAGCTGTTAAAACCTAACAAAATTAAAAGTTTTTAATTGAGAAAGGAAAAGTATAAAGAACTTTTACTCTGTCCTTTTTCACAGACAAAACTAGATGGATTTCCTACTTTAATTTTGTTGTTTTCTCAGAAGTGGCAACAAGTGGCATAAAAATGCTTTGGAATTCATTGCTACTCCAGATCCTGCTTTGCCGTAGCTTAATTTCACTGCTTTAAGTAGACATTTAAAGACATTTCAGTTATCTTTCTTCACTTTTTCATGTGTGAAGGTACAAAATAGCAAGGGATAAGCTACCACTGCTACCCAATTTGATGTCTCATTTTCTACTTAACACTGTTCTTCATGTGCTATCATGAGGAATTAATTTTGAGCAGGTAGAAACAATTTTTTAAAAGCCTGAAATAATAATAATATGTTTTCTTGAAACATTTAGATTAATTTAATCTCAATGAAGTAGTAATGAAGTAACACTTAAAACATGGTGAAGATTGAGGTCCAGTAACTTTTTTTCCTGTAACAAGCTTATGCAAGATGTCTAAAAACTTATAAATGTTAAGTTGACCTCTGCATGCTGTGGTTGATTGAGTTCTTAGTCCCAAATTAAGTGCCCAGGATGCCCTTTGAAGTATGTGAGGGAATTCGAAGTCTAAGAAGATCTCAAAAAGGGTTTGGTATGGAAGTGTCTTTGCAAGTCTTTGCACAGAAAATATTGAGAGAGGCTTTTGTGCACAAATATTTCTTCATTGGATCTATAAACTATGGCATAAATTGATGGGAAAGGTAAGTCTTACTTTTGGTGAAAAATAAAAATATAAATTGGATAAAGAGAGAGAGGGGAGATAGGAAAAAAAAAGAGACATTAAAGAAAAGAATAGACAAAATTCACAGGAAAAAAATAAAGTTTATCCCAGTGGTCAATGAAGAAGAGATGCAACAGGCAAGCCTCCCTGTTAGACCACTCTGCACTAACAAGTGGTCGCCCATAACACTTTTTCTGTAATAACATTAAGGTTTTTTCAGGATCTGCCTAAAGTCCCTCATTATTGTTTCTGATCATTAGTGATGATTGGAGCATGGTATGACACAGATTTGAAAGGGCAATATTTTTGTAGAAAAGCTACAAAAGGTTAGAAGGTAACTTAAAAAATCTGTCTCCAATCACCCTGCTGTGGGCATGGACACCTTCCATTAGCCCAGGTTACTCAGAGTCTCATCATGCCCAGTCTTGAAAACTTCCCAGGATGGGGAGTCCAACTCCCTGGCCAACCTGTTCCAGTGTCTCACCAACCTCACAGTAAAGAACTTCTTACTAATATCTAATCTAAACCTAACCTCCTTCAGTTTCAGGGCACTCCCCTTGTCCTATCACATGCCCTTGTGAAACGTCCTTCTCCAGCCTTTTTTCAGGTCTCCTTTAGGTACTTGGAAGCTGATATAAGGTCTCCTTGGAGCCTGCTGTTCCCCAGGCTGAACAAACTCAGCTTTCTCAGATGCTTTCCATGGGAGAGGGGCTCCAGCCTCTTTCACGGTCCTCATCTGTACTCATTCTGACAGATCCACATATTTCTTATGTTGGTGGCTCCAGAGGTGGACACAGCACTCCAGATGGGTGTCACAAGAGCAGAGCAGAGGGGGAGAATAACCTCCCTTTACCTGCTGGCTGCACCTCTTTTGATGCAGCCCAGGATGTGGTTGGCTTTTTGGACTGCAAGCACACATTGCTGAATCACACTCAGCTTGTCCCCAGGGTTAGTTTTGATCCATTCTCCTCCCAGCCTGTACCTGTGCTTTGGTGCACCCCAACCCAGAAGCCGGAGCTTGCAATTGGTCTTGTTGAAGTTTATGAGGTTTTGTCATGCTGAAAGGTCAATAAATGTTGTTCCTGCATATTTTTTGATAAAACTGAAAAATAAGGGATAGGAAAAATCAAGGTAAAATTGACACAATACACAAGCCTGCAGCAATCTTTTCACTAATGGCAAACCGACATAACAATATCAGAGTTTGCAGATCAGACCAATAGCAATATTAGCACAACACCAACAACATGAGAAAACTGGAAAATTACACAGGCTTTGGAAAAGCTACACCAGCTTGTGTGAAAGGTTACAGAGGTTGGAAGAAAGACAGGCTACAGAACTACATATGGAAAAACCTGAGCATTACACAGTTTAAGATATTTAAGGCGCCTTGTGAAGAAAAAAAGAGCACAGGTCCCTGAACTTGAAAACCTAGCCAAGGAAAAAAACTTTTTTCCATCCTAAGTGTGTTGGTTAGGGTTTCATAAATTCAGTTTCATGAGCAGAAGTGCAACTGAGATTTTCCTGAGTTCATAGCAAATGCAGACCTTTTCTGCTCTTTGGTTTGGAGCAAAGATAAAGATGAAAGACATCTTATGAATAATAATGGTAATTTCCAGAGGGTTTAATTTTTCTGTATGCTGACTGCAAGGAACTTAGAAGCATGAGATTTATTTGCTTAACAGGGTAGGTAGCAGTTGAGCAGCATTTGTCAATAGCTCAGTGATACCTAAAATTTGAGATTAGATTTGTCCAGTAGTATAATGATATACATATAAATGTACATATATGTGTTGATATAGGCCTTCAATGGGACTGAAGGTGGTTTGTTCAATTTTATTTTTTTTAGGCAAATTCTTAACATTTCAAAGTAGTTTTGAAGCCATCATTAAGAAACATATTTATGTAAAGAAAATGACTGAGAATTAAAATATTTAATTAGACAGAGAAATAGATATACTAGCTATATGACAAGACCTTACTACCTCCTTGAAAATGAGTAAAAAAGTTAAAAAGGAAAACAATTATGGAAAATATACTGAGGAGTATGAAAATATTCCTTTCTCCACCTTAAATAAGTGAAAAAAATTATCCATTATGTTAATCCTGAGCTAGTAACCAAATTTTTGAAAAATTTTATTTATTGTGTTAATCCTGAGATATTATTCAACTTCTTGAAATATAGATTTTTTTTTTTTGTCCTATTTACCTCAGACAAACTTCTGAAAAAGCAAGCTCAGTAAGGAGTAGATTCAACAGTCAACATATAAATTCCAAGCCAAAATAACTATTTGGCTGTTCCTGATTTTCATATGGAAATGAATAGAATATTTTCCACATTGCTGCAGTGTACTACAAACATACCTTCTACAATTCTCCCCAGAAGGAAATGAACAGTCTCACACAGCTGATGTGTAATTGGGAAAGGAAGCAGAAAGAGCTGAGAGTACATTACTAGATTCTACAATTCATGTGTAGAGACACAATAACAGAAGGCAGGGCTTCTCCCAGTTTCAGCTAGGCATGTACAATATAATAACTTTTTGAAGCATTTGTAAGTCCTTTGTTCCCCTTTTCCACCTCGATCAGCTGGTGATCAGATTCTGGTGCCAGTACCTGTGAGGAACTTCATAGTCTAGGCATGGGCTTAAAATGACAACAAATAATAGCAGCTGAGGCTGCAACATGACACGAAAGAACTTCACGGGGGCACAGTGATGAGCAAAGCAGGAAAAAGCTCGAGTTTATTTACAAAACTCAATTTTATACATTTTAAAGGTGCCTGTGGATTGGAGGATGAAATCCCACTTCCAAAACCACATTGGTCAAGACAACTGTCAATCAACTTTCTCCTCCTACCTAAATGTAAACAACGAAGGACAGTTAGGAAAACAAAGCTATTGTTTATAGTAAAAAGTGTGAGAAAGTAAAAATTCTGACTCCAATATGAAAGACAAATCAGAAGGCCTAGAAAAATCCTCAAAACCAGGGTGACAGCTGAGAAGGCTGCAAGAAAAGTATAAATCAGAGTTTACATTTGAAGAAAACTAGCAAGGCAATTGGATGACATAATTTTGCATAGAAAGTAAAAATCCAATACAATCAACCACTGGGTTAAACAACATTGTCACTTTAGTATCTTTGTTGACTCAAAAATCTGGATTTTATCACATACGAGGAATGGATGAACCATTTGGCAAAAGGGACAAAGGGACACAAAGGGACACAGCTATTCTTATCATAATTGTGAAAAAAAAAATTCATTACACAAGAAACATTGAAAACTTGAATATGTGTTTGCTAGATCACCACTTACCACACTTTGCAAAGAACAAATTCAGTTCATTACTGTCGATCCCTATAAAGCAAGCATAAAATTAAAGAGCTGGGAAAAAAGCTGTTTGTGTGTCACCAAGGACATACAGTTACTTTTAGAAGCATCAAAATATCAGGGAGATATAAATCATTATTATGTCTAGGTACAAGATGTATGGGTTTCCTTGTCTTTGAACAGATTACAAGGACCATCCTCTTGGAAGGAAAGGAGAACTAAAAATACTTCATGCTAGCTGTGTCGTCTCTCAATAAATGGTGGGCTATTTCTTTCTATACAATCTTAAAAAGGACTGTGTTATTCATCAGAAATTATAGTTTGCTTATGACATGAAAGTATAAATATCGTAGTTTAATTATAAGGATAACATTGGATGTGATCAGGTGTATAGAGCACTATATTTTTAAAATCAATTCAGGTGTGCTGATTTACACTTCAAAATTTGACATTCTGTCTCCAGAACAGGGGTGACAAAAAGTATAACTCCTGAAGAGGTGTAATATGATTTTCTGATAAAATAATTTTCTGATAACATTTAGACTGAAAAAGAAATATGCTGTAGTCCTCCCTCTGTTACAAAATCAAGCCACTCCATCTGCTTGGTTGAGATTCACCTCTATTCTGCAACAGATTTATGCACCCTCTGAGACTGAACTTGATGAAGTTAGTGATGCACAGACCTGAGTGAATTTACCTTCTTACTCAGCTCCTTGTCTGGAAATCTGGAATAACAGCTTTTCTACCTGCAAGATTATTTTAGTAATACTCTTCATCCTTCACATGTTGCAGATGCTGGAGAGCATTCTTTGTGTAAGGTTTGAATTCTGCTACAAAACCATGTGAATAATATAACTGATTCATTTATTTTAATGCAAATTGTAACAGAATGTACTGATTAATTAAAACAGTTTTATATTGAGGCTGACCATCTCTAATATTTGACTCTGGATACAAACACGCTAGTCAAAGCATTTTTAGTAGTATGTTTTTATTAGTGAAATCTTCTGTACTGTGCAGTTAACTCACATACACACTTTCCAGGCTGAATTGATATAAATTGTGTTTTTCTCTTCATGCTGAATCATTGCTTGAACTGTTGTGACTTGCTGAACTTTATATATTCTTTGTCTTCTCTGAGAACAATTCAAGGCCATCAGATAACGTGGCAGCCATTCATTCTGCAACAAAGCATGTGGCTTAGTTGCAGAGATGGAAGATTTAGCACAAGAAACACTCCTCACATTCTTGAGGAGTACTAGCAGCCCACTGCTGATATTACCCTGAAATGAATGTGCTGTCTGTCTTTATTCATTATTCACTCTGTTTCCTTTTAACTAAAGTCAGTTTAGGGTGGAGTGTGTGTGGGGAATAATAAAAAGAAAAGACCTTGATAGGTATTATTTCATCACTGAGAGACTTTGATTCAAACCTTTGTGTTACGAAGGCTGTTATTTTCCATTTGACTTAAACAGGATTTTTGCTATAACCTTATTAAGAATCCTTCTGAATTCTTAACTCTTGACTTAACGCTTCCCATGGAAATGAATTCTGTAATCTGACTTTTCACATGCGAAACATTTTTTTTTTCTGTATTTGGTAATTTTTTGTGTATTCAAGGCTTCCTTTGCTTTTAATATTTTAGAATATTACCCCATCTACTAAATCTATATATCCCCATATCCAATCTTTACTGTATTTACAAAGTTAGGTTCAATTGCTGCTATCTCTGAGAAACTCCTGTCCTTATCTACTCCTACCGTGAAGAATTTTCTTCCTATATTAAATCAAAATATTCCTTCGTGCAAGTTGTGTCCATTGCCATATGTATTTTTCAGAACCAATTATTAGGTAAACAAAAACTACAATAAGATTTCATTTTCTTCTGCACTCTAAACAAATTTATTTTCTTCAGTCTCTCACTGCATCTCTCTTGCATTCTAAGAAGAATCAATAAAATTTAGGAAAATAACTTTGATCTCAAAATAGTATCATCGCCATGGATGGATACAGAGAATTGAAAAGTACTTGCAAAATTTTAATCCATGAGGCATTCATGTGCATAAATGTACATACACACACAAACGCTCCTAGTGAATCACTGCACTGTAGAATGAATTCTCCATGACTATAAAACAAGAATGTATGCACAGTCTGATCATTGGAGAAGAAGATACTGGAATACCCTGGGGCAACCTGAAAGCCAATCCTGGGATAGCAAGATAAAGTATCTTAAAAAATAAATGTTAAGACAAATTTGAGAAATTTAAATGTGCTATCAAGGAATTAAATCTTCCTGGATGTTGAAGTAAAGGAGACATATTCAGAAGTCGTATCAGAGAACCATATCTTGAAGAGTCCAGAATAAAAACAGAAACGTATTTTGGGAAAATTTCTCCACCATTGCACTGGTATTTCTCAGCAAGATCACGTATATAATAAATATTAGGTAAATCATAATAATTAAAAATATTTGTTATATAACATATTGATAAAAAGAAATAAAACATATATTATAAGTATATAAATTTTTGATTTTCCAAAACTGATAGCATAGATCAAATTGTCTTTGGATTACAACATAAACTAGTAACTGTCTGGGCTTTGCTACTTCAAGATAGAGTGAGCAGAACTGATCATTTTGGTTTCCTGCAATTTTACCTGTGTAAGTGTTATCTCAGAGGAAACATGTCTATTACTTGTTTTTCATTTGTACAATCTGACACCTTAACACTGTCACTTGATTGTACTTTTTTGCAACTCTTACACAGTCCAGTTTCCTTTACTTTATGTTTATCCCCTGCAAAGTCTACAGTCTGTCAATCTTTCTCTTTCAATCTAGGGTCCAAAAGTGAAAACAGCATCCAAGATATGGTCTAAGAAGTGTTAAGCAGGGATAAATAATCACTTCTTTTGACCCATGCTCTTGCTAAAGCAGCTAATCCAGCACACAGCTTGCCATCACTGAAAGGTTTTTGCCTAGATGCTATAGATGCACGGTATTTTCCAGGAACTCCCTGTTCATCTATGAAGACCTCCTGGCATTTTCACCTGACTTCCTCTTTGTTGCAATTTATTGCTCCTAAGCTTTGCATACTAATGAGCTATTCATGGCTTTATGCCAAGCAACTATGAATCAGATCCCTAAAGAGGCCAAAATCTGCTCTCCCGAAGCCCAGGTTAGTGAGCTTGCTCTGTGCCCTCAGATGCTTGAATTCCACCATTTTGTGGTCACTGCAGTCAAAGCTGCCCTTGATCTTCATCCTTATCATTCCTCATGACACTGATGGCGAGAACAAGGTCTACCACAGTACCTCTCCTCATTGGCACCTTCATCTCTTAGAGAAGCAAGTTACCATCAACACATTCCAGGAACCTCCTGGATTGCTTTTGTCCGCCTGTGTTGTCCCTCCAACAGATATTCAAGTGGTTGAAATCCCCCATGAGCAAGAGGACTTACAAATGTGAGGCAACTCCTATCTTTCTACAGAGGGCCTCATCTGGTCAGTCTCCTGGGCCATGGGGCCTGTAGCAGACCCCCAGTATAATCTCACCTGATTCTGCCCTCCCTTTAATCCCGACCCTTAATCTCTCAGTCAGCGCCTTTTTTTATTCTCTCATGGAACTCACTCTTTTCCTCAACAATAAAATTACTTATGATCAAGACTAGTATTATATTCTAACCTCCCCTTTATTAAAAAACAAAAAACCCAAACCAAAACAAAAAAAAAAAAAACCAAAAAAACCAAACAAAAAAACTCAACCAACCAAAAAAAACCAAAAAAAAACCCCAAAAAACAAACAAAACAAAACAAAACAAAAAAAAACAAAAAAAAAAAAACCAAAAAAACCAAACAAAAAAACTCAACCAACCAAAAAAAAACAAAAAAAAACCCCAAAACCCAAACCCCCCCCAACAAAACAAAAAAAACCACAAAAAAACACAAAACCTGTGGAAGTCAAGATGGACACTGTACTCAAAATGCATCATTAAAAACTTCAGAAAGCTTCAAGTATCAGCACCCTGTTATCTAAAAATCTCTCATACCTTTTCTCTATAACCTCCTATGTCCAGCTCCACACAGCTCTGGCTCATTCTCTCCTTCTCCAATTCTGTCTGGGTCCTTCCTGTCCCTATCACAGCTGCCTAACTCTGTGTGTTCTATGTACAGCACCTTACCCTTTCTGTCCCTTTGCAAAACCTCCTACCCCTTCCTCCTCACATCACAGCCAACAAACTTCAACTGACTCCCTCCCAGCTAACTCACTCTTTTATCACACCATAGCTGTGAGGGCAAGGCCGTTTCCTATCTTTGGTAATTAACACAGCTGCAATGTATTGGGGCAAGATTACTTAGAATTAGAATCCAAAGGAAATTAAGATTTATCTGTTTTATTTACACAAGAGCCAAATATTCCATGTGAATTGACAGTGAGATCCACAGGTTTGTGTGAAAGGTGTGTGGCATAAATTTTTCCCTTTTTTTGTGTCAGAATGAGTACAATGAGTCAAACCTTTTTTGTATTTTTTAAGTACAACTACCCCTTACCAAGATAAAGGAATTTCCTTCAAAAATTTCTTTTGATGAAAAGAAATCTAAGAAAGGTCAAATTACTGGGCAGTCAACACTCTTCAAGAGGATAACTAGATCACTTACTGATTTGCATTCATGTACCAACTGAAATCTGATGCTTCAGAGCAGAGTACAAACTGCCCCAATTTAGGATGTCTATACATGCTCTTTCCCAGTAGGAAAATTGTTTAGTAACTCAGAGAGGTATGATATATAAGTTTTCCTAGTGTGACTCCAGAAGTGAAATAAACACCTTTTCAAATAAAGTACTAGTCATCCTTTCTACAAGAATTATTTTAGGATTTGTATTATGCATGGCAATAAGCAGTTAAACTTTGCATTATTTGTATACCTTCAAGAGCAAGTGTGAGCAAATACTTATAAGCAGTAATAAAAAGCTACATACATTTCCTATACCTCCAGCTCAATCTTCCCTTGCCTGTCAAAAGGGATCAATTTACATTTCAAATAGTAAACTTTCCTTGCTTCCTGCAGCTCCTGGCAGAGGCAGCAAATTTTCAATCTGAATTAATGGAAGTGACAAAGAAACAAATGCCATTTTATCACTTTATAATCCAGCGAGTCAAGGATGATCCCTACAATGGGAAGCTTTTGCAGATATCTTTGTTGCTAAGGTATGTTCTACTACAAAATATATTATATTGAAAAGATACAGCTAATTTTATATACCAGATACTGAAGTCTCCTCTAATTTCTGCAGGTTTTTTGCTACAGGTTTTAATCCAAAAGGCAGGAAATCAGTCAACAGGAAATAGCTGTGTGTTTAAAATGAAATTGGCACCTTCCTTAAGACACACACAGAGAGTTCAGAGCCTTACACCAGGCTTAGTACTTGGACAGATTGATTCCCCAAACTCTTATCCTTCCTAACATTTGTTCAGCTTTATTGACATCGGTGACCTTGGATGGATTCTTAATTAGGCATTAATTAGATCTGCTCTGAGCAGAATAAAATGACACCATATTAAAATTGTAAGCAACAGCCTCATTATGCTAAGGCTCCAAAGGCTGGCAACACCAGTTAAGGGGAACAGATGTTTGGAATCTGAGAAAAGAAAATGACAAAAAAAGCGTCCAGTGTAATTGGGCCACAAGTTTGTTTCATTTTTAAAAATATTTTGTCACCTTGTGTGTCAGTGAAATACTGCATTTCTAAAAGAATATATTTCAAACACTGTTGTTTTTTTGAAGCCAGCTATTCACTTTCTTCTGACCCTAATGTATGATAGAGTTTCAGAAAGGAGCTACTTTCTGCAACTGGGCACAAGAGGATGAGACAACAGTATTAAGAGACTCTCTTTAACATCACTGAATTCAAGGTGTCTCAACCTCATTTTCACTGCAACACAAATGACAAAAGTCAGTGTCATTATGGTACTACTATCTCTGATTTTACATGGATGTAACAACTATTAGAAAATTCAAAAGTAAACAAGGAAAATGATGACCCTGAGATTAGCTCAGTTAGGGCACAGTGTTAATAATTGTGAATTCAATCCTTTAATGGGCCATTCTCTTAAGAGCTGGACTTGGTTATTGCTTCTGTGTCCCTTTCAACTTAGATGATTGTGTAATTCTTCTCTTTGCTGGAAAAGTGTTCATTTTATATAGTCAGAATAATCTTTTCTGTCACTGTGTTTTATGAAAGCAAAGGAGTGACAGAAATATATGTAGAAGATTCAACACAGCATAGGAATTTTTTAAGATATATGTGATTCCTAACACAAAATGTATAATATTCAGTAGGTAATATAATTTGAATATAATGTATACAATATGATTTTGTATGATATTTTAAATCATAACATCACAACTCTGTTTAACATTTTTCAGAGTTCTGCCTTTATTTCATGTGTTTATATTGCTTTTAATGAAGGAGAATGAAATGTTAAATAAAATTTCCTGAGTATAATTCAGTCTTATTTTCATCACTTAGCTAACTGTATTGTGCAGTTAACTGTACAAGAAAAATATTTTTGTATTTTTTGCTGACCTCAGACTTTCACAAATTTCATTCCCACTTATTCAGCTCTCACTCAAAGGGGACTTATTCTGTCCACTGAAGACAGAGAAGATGGGATCACAGTACCATGGACAAAAAAGTAAATAAAATGGACATAAGCCACAGAGTCCTCATTCATTCTGGACTGCACATATACAAATACACCTTCACAGAGTTAGCTAGCCAAGGCAAGGAAAAACTGTAGATTCCACAACAAAACTGGTATCAGAGGAAAATGTATCCTCTGCCTCAACACATCTTCACTTCGAAAATGAAAAATTTGAGGACCTCTGTGTATGGAATACCAGTATCCACTGTGACTTGCCTTTTCATAAAAACAAAGACATAACTACCTCTTTGTACAATTTAATTTCTCTTTACAGTTTTAATTTTAAAATCTTGGGCTAGAATTTAATTGGAACCACTGGAACTTTAGTAATGCCATTGGTATCTGAATTGGAGGTATTTTATAACATAACAGGATGATGTCTTTTACTATAAATTGATTTTAAATTTAAATAGTGCTTACATTTAGCGTCCACTGATTTGATCTTAAATGCATTTTCTGGAAGACCTTCTTAAGAACTAAGGAAATGCAGTATTTGACTAGATGTCTGTCTAAAGCCATATCTTCAAAGAAGAGAACTGTTTTGATTGTAATCAGTATGATATGAACCATATCAGGTTTAGAAAGACCATTTAGAGGCAGGTAAGATGTAATTTAACCTCCGAAGGATTTTCCTCTTTGACCAGTCAAATGTCTGATTTGTGCTTTAAAGAACAGCTTCAAATTTCTTAAAAACCTTTCTAACATATTACTTTATTTTACAAAAAAGTTTAAATATCTTTAAGTCTTACTAATTTCCTTGCCTCAGTGCAACTTTCTGGCAATAGAAACTGCTGATTAATTATGTATTTAGAAAAAAAAGATGCACTTCTTTTATCTATTTCTAAGCAATTGCACCACAGGAGTCAAGATCTGAGTCTCCTTTCTCTTCTAGCTTCTTAATATTGAAGAACTGAACGCAAAAGATGTAATGCAATGGGAAAGTAAGCTTCAGTCTATCAATGATAAAAGCACAAATTATAGCCTCATTCAGAAATGGTGACAAAGACAAAAGAATTCTTTGTGGGCCAAAATCCAAAGACTGCAGCACTGTCAATTATTATCTCTAATAACCTAAATGCAGCAGGGAATCCTTTGGGCATGTTACACTAATCACTTAACTAGTAAGGATCCCTTTTGATATCAATACTGCTTTCTGCTACATTTCATGTGGGCAGCAATATCTTTACTTCATATGAAAGTGATCACTGTCCTCATTTTGCTCAGAAGTGTAGGAGAGTGTAGGACACCCTGATATCCACCCTCCCAATGAAGTTTGGTTTCTTCAATGTTAAACAGCACTGAGAGAGACCAGCCTCCTGTGCAGATGCACTGTAACGCCTGAGGCAGAGAGACTACAGAAGGGCAGTCTCTATATTGCCTTCCAGGTCTCCCCACACAGGAAGGAGAGAGAGAGAGAGAGAAAGAAAGAGAGAGAGAGAGAGAGAAAAAAAGAAAGAGAGAAAAGAAAGAGAGAAATAGAAAAAGAAAGTGAAAGAAAGAAAGTGAGAAAGAAGGAAATAAATAAATTATTATTCTTCCATATCAATATTTTCAGTTGAGCTTCTGATAGGACACCTGTGTAACAAAATCACTAGATATATGCAAAGGAAAACTTCGGTTTAAATGGTTCAGAAATAAACTGAGTCAATCATTACAAAGTGCAATACTGTTTGAGCACGCATGTGACCTGATGCTGGAGAATCCCAGCTAGCTCAGCACTATCTGGATCATGCCGAGTGGCTGCTCCTGGGCTGAATTTGGCTCAGGTGGCAGCAGGGCAGGGCTGGTGATTCTGGCAGCAGTGGTGCTGCTCTCTCCAGCACCAGCTGTGAAGAGCCAAGGATCAGAGTAAAGACCAGGGAGGGGTCTCTCGTGTGCTTCTCAAAGCACTTTATTCCCCAAGGGACTTTATTCCCCAAGTCACAAAATAACTGGAGGACAAAGCAATGCCCAAACTTTTAAAGGAGGGAGGTACATGGGGAGGGTACAATTCTTCAACCAATCAGGGATATAATAGGGAGGGGATTAAGGAGGGGCTTACAATATAACAGCCTGCATGAAAGAAAATGGGAGTGGAAAGGGGCACATGGACCAATGGGATGTTGTGGAATAGGAGAATTCTCAGGAGGAGTTTAGGCAGGGGGTTGGGATAAAAAGGACTGACAGAGAACTCTCCAGAACCAGGGGTAGGGATTAGGGAAGTTTGACATTATGTAAATGACGTAACAGGCAGGTCTAGGGATTGATGGAAAACTGGGCAAGGAATGATAAAACTTGGGGTAAAACCATCCACATGAGGGGAGGAATGGGGACAAACTATTCAAAAGGGTTTAGAAAAATATGCATAAAGAAAAACACACTATCACATGCATGAATACTTCAAACATCACAAAGAGGAAAGAATATGAAGATTTGAAGTAGACTGAAAAAACCTGCCATCTCATCAAGGCATAACTGTTTATATTACATTTTTCTTCTGTTTTCTCCAAGCCCAGAAGCGTTTAATTAACACCTCATGCAAAAGACACTGTTTGAAGTCATAGCACTAGTAAAATCAATATCAAAGCTGTCAGCAACTTTATAAGAGACAGGGTTTCACCAGTGACTCCTCCAGAAGTTCTGAATTACATTTTTCTTCAATTTCCTGGTTTGGAGTTTTATTTTTATTATTTTTTCTATTATTAGTATTATTATTAAATTTTAATTCTTTTCTCTGAGCAATACTTGAAAGGATACCTCTATCTTTTATTATTCATGAAAGAAAAGAAATTTAGCAGAGCACACTGTAAGCATATGAGGAATGTAAGAGCATCTGCTTCATGGAAGTGATCCCATCAAGGAACTCTTCAATGGAAAGGTGATAATAAATTAAGATGGAAGAGGTAAATAAGAAGACACAGAGACAAAAAGCCAACAGACAAGAGAACAGCAGTCATAACCAAGGACAAAAAGTCTTCAGTTACAAGCCAAAGGCCCATGAAGAAAGTACAGGCACAGCTTTGGAGAAGAACAGCCTGGGCTTTTTCAGTCATAAGAAGGAAACAAACACATGGGGATTTGTGATATTCAAGGGCTGTGTCAGTGGCACCACACACAACTTAGGAAGGACTATGTGGGGGAAGGAGGTGGGAAGGAGAAACAGCATAGGGGACAGACAAGGCTGTGTATAGAATGGCGCAGCTGAATGCAGCCTGTGGCGCATCAGTGTAAGAACCAGAGGGTTTAGGTGATTTTGTCTATGTGTGTATCTGAAAGGAGGGTGTCAAGAGGATGGGTCCTCTCATTACTGCTTGATAATAAGATGAGAAGTAATGAACAGAAACTGGAAGAGAGGAAATTTCACCTGAAGATGCTAGAGAACTTTACTGTGCAGATGACGAGCACTGGAACAGGTTGTCCAGAGAGGTTGTTAAGTCTCCTTTGGAGATAATCAAAAGCTGTCTAGACACAGTCCTGAGCAATGTGCTCTAGGAGACCCTGCTGCAGCAGGGAGGTTGGACCAGATAGGCTCCAGTGATGTCTTCCAAACTTACTGGTTATGTGACTCTATGAGAGTCTGGTTGCTGTGGGTGTGAGTGAACTGGGACCAGACACTCCTGTGAGATGGGTGTACAGGATTCCTGGGATGGTGATGCCAGCAGCTGGAGCCAGTGGATTCTCAGTGACAAGACGGACACTAACTTGTCTCAGTGACAATTCCCCCCCCTGACCTGGAGGCAGGTGGGGGACTTGGCCTCAGCTGTATTTTTACATGGTGTGTTTTAGGAAAATCAGCTACAGGTGGGCCAGGTGAGTGAGGGGCTGTCTGCCAGGTGCCTGGTGCTGGCTGCTGGGATTGGAGACAAGTATCTCCCCTAATCTTTGTACTAGGCAGGGGCACCAGTCAGACAGCAGGGCTGAGTACCTGCATGTGAATCAGGGACCTGTGGGGCAGCTAACATCATTGAATCACACAATCAGAGCATGGTTTTTGTTGAAAGGGGCCTTAAAGACTATCTAGTTCTAATCCCTCTGCAATGGTCAGGGATACCTTCTGCTAGGTCAACTTGCTTAGGGCCCAATTCAGCCTGGTCTTTAACACGTCCAGAGATGGGGCATCCACAGCTTCTCTGGGCAACCTCTTTCAGTGCCTCACCACACTCACAATAGATAATTTTTTCCAAATATCTAATCTAAACCTCCCCTCTTTCAATTTAAAGCCATCATACCTTGTTCTATTACTGCACAGCCTAGTAAAAAGCCACCCTTCAGCTTTTTTGCAGGCCCCTTTAGATACTGAAAGGCCACAACAAAGTCACCTTGGAGCCTTCTCCAGTCTAAACAGCCCAACTCACTCAGCCTTTCCTTGTAGAAGAGGTGCTCCATCCCTCTAATCACCTACTTGACCCTTCATAACTGCCTTGAATCCATAGATTTCCTCTGATTATTTTCTCCCTTAAATGTCTCCCAGGAACTACCACACTCTTCTGCAGTGCTTGTCTTTATTGTCTTTACCTGTCATGGTTTATGTGGTCTCTGCTTCTACCTTTTTTTTTTTTTTTTTTTTTTTT
>VYXD01012308.1:45290-68178 GCA_013397195.1 Hylia prasina | reverse complement strand
TTTTTTTTTTTTTTGCCAGGTGGCAACCCAACAGGGAACACACAATATCTTCCTTAGAAAGTCAAAAAGAGAAGGGGGCCCTCATATTTTACTTTCATTTTCAATTTTTATGTATTCCTATTTGAATTGTGTTGAAATGTAAAACATATTGGTAGAACTCCAGCACAAACTCACATGCAGTATGCTTTTCTGTATCTTAACTAAAATCTCCTCAATTCAAGTCTGTTTTCTAGCTAGTTGAAAAACCCCTGTGTTGTGTCATTTCCACAACATGTAGGCAGATTTGAAATACATAGTAGAAATGTGACTCCTCTGAGGGATACAACTATAAATAGAGACAATACATGGAGGTTATGGTACAAGATGTACCTGTTACTGTTTTCTCTAGCTGATAGTTTAAAAAGCCGTATATTCACTGGCATGGCCTTGTCTTGATTGAACAACAGAAAAAAATCAGGTATTTTACATCAAGAGTACTTCAATCAAGAAACATGACAGGTTTGACATTTAAAAAGTGAATGATATGACAGTCACAACAAGATACAGCTACATCAGTGGATTTATACATTTGCAAGAATCTGAATTATGTCTTCATGAGCAGGTGGTATTTTCAACCTGAAACTCTTCCAAAGCTATCACTCACATGACAAAAAAATGTATAATTTCATAGCTGACAGGTTTTGTAACAAGTGCTGCTTGAGAGCAGGCAAAAATCTGATAAAACATCATGCAACAGGTCATATCTAGGTAAACATATCTCCAGATGTTTACCATAGTGAACTACCAAGACAGTTTTATAGGCAGACAAAGTAAAAGGTTTTTTGAGTGTTTGTGTGTCCTGATTTCAGATGGGATAGATTAAGTTTCTTCTCAGTAGCTGGTACATTGCTGGTGTTTTGGATTCATAATGATAATAATGCTGATAAAATGATGTTTTGGTGTTTTGCTAAATTGGGTTTATCCTAATCAGGGTGATAAGCAGGTGGTAAGCAGGTGGTAAGCAACTGTGTTGTGAATCACTTGTTCTGGTTTTTTCCTTTTCATTATTACTATTATTATTATTTTCCTATAATTATCGCATATTACTTTATTTTTAATTAATAATCTGTTCTTATTTCTACCTAGAAGTTTTTCTTTTGATTCCCCTCCTCATTCCACCATCATGAGGGGAAGAAAAGGGGTTTGAGTGAGTGCCTCTGTGGTGCCTAATTTCCAGCTGGGAAAACATGACAATGCGTTGCTGCTTTTATGTTAACAACATATTTTTCTTTTAAGATAAGAAGAAACAAGATAACACAGACTTACTTTTCAGGAGGTTTTTTATATGTCACCAATGTCATTTATCCGTATAGGACAAATAGTCAATTTTTTTTTAAAAAAAATTAACCAAATAAAAATGGCCATTTTCTCATCATCAATGTGAAATGAGTAATGAGGTAAGAACAACCAGTGTGATTCCAGTAATTCAGTAACACCTAAATTGGAACTTAGACATGAATTAAAAATCTAAATACCAAATTTTCATCCCAAAACATTCTCAATCATTGATTAAGTCCAGAAGTATTTACACACTATATGCACTGTACCACCAATGTGTAGTGCAATATACTTAATTCTGTTGAAGTTATTCCATCCTCCTGCCAACTATTCTGCAAAAGAACATATTGTATTCTAAGGAAAAACATTTGTTAACTGAAATGTTTTTGTGGTATGTAGGTAAAATTTAAGATGTGTGAGGCCTGAAAACTCTTTTGAAGTGGATAAGACTGACAAAAAATGGGAAAGATAATAATGGAAGTTATATAGGAGTTACTGTATCATAACAGCATCAAAACAGAAAATATAGTTCTGTTGTGGAAGATGTAATCAGATAATATCTCTCCTGAATGATGTGATATGACTCATCAGATCTGTAACAACTAATCTTATTTTCTGTCAAAATAAAGTGACATTATAACTGGATGATATAATTTAAGAATATTAAAAAATGAGATATTTGAGAATTTGCATGGATCTTGAAAAATGCATGAGCAAAGAAGGGTGGGTTCATATAGGAAGGAGTCATATAAACAAAGGTTTATTAGTCCAGATGAAATATTCCAAGGTACTTTGAAAGTAACTTTGAAAGAAAATGACACAGGCAAAGATAAGTGGGGAAAAGAACCTCCAAACCCCATAAAATTCTATGTGGGTTCCAAAGAGAAAGTTCATGCTAAATTTTAAAAGTTAGTTCATTTTGTAGAGAAGAATGAATAGTATCAGTCAAATATTTAATATCTTCCTGGGAAATTTTAAGTGAAGTCTGTGATTATGGATATTGGCACCAGAATGTGTAATACTATTGAAATTGAGGAACTGGAAATGACTGTGATTTCTGTTGGAACGGTATCAGACTAGGAGAAAATATTTATTGGAAGTTTTTGTGTATCTATTTTGAGACACATCTTGCTTAATATGTTCTCTCTGATTTAAGATTAACCACAAGAATTTAATTTTTTTCATGGCATAAGTTTAGGAGATATTATTAAAATAGAGGAAGACTCAAATGTTACACAGAAACATCATAATGAACTTGAAAACTGGAATCATATACTATGTTTTATATATGTAAAGAACTATTTGAAAGGATGTAGCTGTGGAATTAGAAGAATTACATGGAAATTGTTACCCTGAATAATTTTTTTTTTGTGCATATTCTCTCAAATTCGCCTTCAGAAAAAAAGAGTTAACTGATCACATAACCTAACATCAGGAAGATTTTTTTTCCTACAAAAGGCAACTCTTAAATAGTAAGGTCTCAGGAGGGGAAAATGTCACGTGTCTGACCTGTACATACCTGCCAACATCAAGGGTTCATGTCTATAATATTTGCATAAATGTCTAAAACCCCTTTGAATTATAGTCAAATGAAGCTGGTTATGTCCCAGAAGTGATATGAATGCTGCATTTTAAAACAGCATTCTAGGCCATGCAAATTGGAGAGGAAAATAGAAAGAGAGCAGATTCACTCACCTGTCTCTCTGTGAATATTATTATGTTTGTTGGAGAGCAAGTTGTCAGCACATCTCCCTCACATTCGGGGTTGCAGTGAATGAGCAGGCTTTGCTTTTTGCCCTGTTCCAAAAGCATTAGTGGCAGATGAGAAAGCTCCTGAAATGACATAGTCCTTAATCACTGTTTTTTTCCCAAATACATTTGCTTTCCCTCTAATATTACCTTGTGAATATACTGCTAATGAGGGTTGTAAAGAAAATATAGAATGATTTCATAGTAGACAAACATCTCTGCTACTGTTTTTCTTGACACTTTCCCAGGCAATAGGCTAAAGTTTATGAACTCTATCAGTAAAATATTTTTACTGATCATGCCAGTCAATTGGGCATTACTTTGCACATTTTGGCACATATTTAGTATGCTGTGGAATGGATCTGCAAAGTTTGCACTAGTTTTTAGAATTAAGATTCCAAATTCAGATCTCTATATGTACCACTAGCAGATATATTTATTTATCAAAAAATTATATCTAAATATATAGATGACTTTTATCTAAAATAGGTGATGCAATGGTATCTTTTTTTCTTTGGCTATGATAAAATGAAGCCTATTGATTTTATTAAAGGAAGAATATGAATTTTAAAATAGTGCCCCAACCTAATTTTAGTTCTAAAAGTTTTTGAAAATTGTATATATGATTAAATTGCTTGACTAGTCAAGGTTGGAAATTGGGGGGCAAATATCTATCTAGAGCAATTTAATATGCTATTTTAAGAGACAGAATGAGGAAATTTTGGTCTGTCTCATACTGATGTTTTTATATTCCCAAAAGAAAGTTTTCTTTTGAATTTAACTATATAATATCAGAAAATTTCACTTATGCTTTAATAAGTGTTGCATGTCTTTGTACAAAATACCAATTTTCTATTGAGTACAGACCACGGTGCCCCAAAATCCATTACCTACCAGAAAAGATAATCAAGTAATGGCAGTGTTCCATTTGAAGTACATGGGCTCCCACATTACCCATTCAACCAAAATGAAGAAAATTAATTAATAGTTTTACTCTTACAGGGTTTACTTTATTTTAAATCTTGCATTTATTTTTTTTACTAAGTCCATTGCAGTGCACCTGTCTCTGAAAAGTTTCCCTCACTCACAAAAAAATAAAAATAAATAAAATATATGTATATAAAAAAATAAGCACTTTTTGTATAATTTTCTTATTTCAAGAGAGGAATATATTTCATATTGTGCTTTTTTTCCTGGCCTTGACAAAACTTAAGAAAAAAAATAGAATTGAACAGGTGTAATTCTTAGTGAACCCCACAAATAATTTTGAAATCTTAAGCAAATCACTCAGCATCAGTTTTCATTACCAACTGGAGGTCTACTGCATTTTTCAGAATGCTAGGTTGAGGTTCATAACCATTTTGGAATCCCTGACCCTACCCTAGAGAATGTTTTTATTTTTTTATTTTTGCTAGGAAATGTGTTTTTTACTTATGAAATATTAAAGAAAGAAGGCCTATCAACCCCTACTTCTGAACATTTTAATTGATTTATGTCTTTCATTTTTTCCTTTCCTTTGGGAATGGGAAAATTCACAGCATTTAACATCCTACCAACACTGACTACTGCTGTAAAGCACTAGAAGGGTTCAGTGCAATCCACTTGGGACAAACAGCACTTCAAGCCTACGTAACATGCTGAGAAGTACACCAAAATAAAGTGCAGGTGTGGGTTTCATGGATATTTACTTTAACGTGTGTGTATATTTAGGCTTGAGAGAGATGAGAGGACAGGGTTTTTTTACTCTGAAAATATTTTATTAATTGGGAAATTTTTATTAGTATTGAGGAAATAACTTCATATATTAATGCACCTTTTTGTATGGCCTATATTTTTGTATCTTCTAAACAACCATTAATAGCAATTATTATTGATAATAGAGCAGCACTTTTTTCCTTCCTTTACTTCCTAATAATCCTAGAACACCCATCAATTCAATATTTCCTGCTGATAATTAATTATTTTTAAAAAACAGATAGCAATAAAACTATGATTACATAGCAAAATGATTATTCTCTAGAACCAAAAAGACATACTTTTTAGTGACTGACTTCTTCCCTGATTTCTGTTTGAGGAGTCCAGGTAAAAATCTGATTCAAAAGAAAATCTCTGACTAAGAGAAATGCATTAACTGATTTACCAAATAAATTGATCAAAAAAGAGAGCATTGTAACTTCGAAAGAAAATATTTTTCCACATACGTGGTATCAGATGCTTTAAGTAAGAAAAGCGGGCTAGAGTAGGTAGTGTGTAAAAAAAAAGCCTAAAGCCTAAAACAAATTTATTGTGTTGCTGTCTTTAACACTATCTACTTTCACCCATCAGCTTCACGAATCTGGCAGCAGGTCAGCTAACTTGTTACAGCTGTGAAGACTTTGTAGCGTCCCACTTAATGAATTGCATCTCTCCCCTGTTCTTTCATCCTCATGGCAAAAACCCTAATGATGTCCTGTTTTTCCAGAGGTATCATCTACAGTTTTGTCAATTATAGATTACATGTGAATGCTGTTGTCAAATAGCACAGAAATGAATAACAAGTTAATTGCAGAGATACCATATGCAAAAGCTAATAATTTGTTTAAAAGGTGGAGTAAATATGTCTTTTGAGACCTCATTCACTAATTAAAAAGACCCGAATAAACAAGAGGGGCAAATCTGCATTAGTTATTCTGACTAGAATGAAAGTTTGGAAACACTGTGAGCAGAGACTATTTCTTCACACCACAGAGCTAATATGAGGATCAAAATTTCATTTAATGTAGAGATTTTCGTTATTGAAGTGCTAGTCTTTTTAATAAAAGCAAATTCTTCAGACTTTCCATTCTTAAGGATGTGCAAATTGCCTGTTTAAAATAACAAGCTAAAATGTGTTACTAAAGGTCTCACTTGAATCTGTGTTTTTGCCTGGTTTTATTTTTTTAGACTTTTTTGTTATGCTCCTAAAAGTTTCCTGGTATTTTCATTTCCCAGAGACTCACCTTGAATAGACTGTGGTAGAGTCTTGTGTTCTTGTGAGAGAGAGAAATAAATCTCACTCTCATTTTCTAGCAAAATCATTCCTTGTATCTGGTAGGAAGCTAGGAGAGAAATGAAAGCAGATTCTTTTGCCTTTAATTAGATTGCTATTACAACAGAAGATAGTGAATACACCTATTGACATGTTTTTAAATATTGGTTTTAGAAGTTTTTCTGGACTCCTAAATAAGAATCATGTTCATTTTTCAGTATTACCCACACTTTCTATGACATTGAAGTGGAATATTGTGATATTGATATGAATATGAGGAACTCCCTTTGAAAATATTAACCATTAAATCAGAATTCAGCCAAGCATTATAAAATCACTAGTATTATTAGCATAAGAAATAGTCAACACTATGGAATTTGACACTTGGGGTAGACTCACTTTAATATCATAATCTTTAATTCAAATTACTTTCATTATTTTTTTTCTAAACACTTTTTTGATTAAATATATACAAGATTTGCATGGAAAATAATTAAATTGTATTTAAGTTGTGTTTAAATTAATTTGTTTTTAAATTAAATTGTTTTTAATGCTTCTGTAGGTTAAACTGAAATACAAATAACTGTGAGAAGTGAGAAAAGGGATCCTATTTTGCTGCATAATATTTTAAAAATTAAAGGATGGAGAATTGGATGGGTGCCAGCTCGGGTCTATCCTAATACACCAAATGTCCTTTAGACTTCCTATGTTGTGGCTACACATGGCTGCTAGAAATTATAGAAATATTAGAACATTGCACACTTGCAGGATTTCTGGTGGTGTAGCCCAAAGGACCTACCCATAATGGCTGCAGCAAAACCATCTTTTCTCATGACATTCTACCTGTTTAAAAGATGATTCCTACTACCATTTTCCCACATTTTTCTACCTTTCATTTATTTTACCTTAGACCATGAATATTAGGATCCAGAATGTGTGCTTCCATTTTAGTTGCACGTCATACTTCTGTCTCTGCTAAAGAGGCCTTTTCTATTGCAGTATTTTTCTTCCCTCCTCTTCCAAACGTGTAGGGGCCTTCACATGAATCTCACAGCTGTCACAATCCACAGTTGTTAATTTTTCACATATTTAGTATGTTCAAATTTACCACAACCTTTGCACATTCTCCAAGATTCCCAAGACTGTTCCAATATTTCTTCTACATCTCATTTGTCTGCAAGGCGTCACTTTAATGATTTTCAGTTAAAAAAACACAAGTGAATAAAACAAGAGAAATACCTCTAGTGTTTGAATTCTTTGAAAAATGCCATATATTGAAGGAAGAAAAGCCTAGGATTTAATTTTCTTACTGATTTTTTTTTCAAACCTGGATTTTCTTATATACTTACATCATCATGGCAACTATGATATTATCAACATACTGAAAAATATATTCGGAAAAAAATTTCACATTTATCAAAAAGTTTAGTCAATTTCATCAGTTTATATTTCAAATATTTATATAAAAATGAAAATATTATCTTACTCTCATAGCCCTTTTTTAGAAGGTGCTATGGTGGAATACCACAGTGATCTGAAAATCTTCACAACCAGTGCAGATGAATATTCCTAATGATCTCTTCAGAGCATACGATAAATCCTGAAAATCAAGTTTAGTTGCCTTAGAGAACAGAATGAACTTGTCATAATCCTTGTATAACATGACATATTGCACCATTGAGAAATCATACTCAGCCACTGGGAAATCTTTTAATTTTTAGATGCGTAAATTTTTGTTTTCTATCATAAAGACATTTCACAATAAAATGAGTGTAGTTTGCTAATGAATGGTCCTTAATAAAATAATGCAGGTGTTTCTAAAATTTTTTTTCTAAACAAAAAATTATAGGAATTTTTGTTTTCTCCTTTTCAGTACGTATTTTTTTTTTAATTTCATAATTTAGAAACAAGCAATTCTGTTACATATTTATATAACCGTTTAAAGAAGGAAAAAGTAAATTTTACTGGGGTCAAGTCTGGAAAATTGTTCTTTTTCTTCTTAGTACCTGAGTTATTACACATGGGTTCCACAATCTGAATATGGCTATACAGGTTTGCTAAATGAGCCAAGCCACATTAATAAAGTATGTGATAGGCACCACTAAATACCACAGCATGATAAGATAAACCAATATCAAACAAAGTCTGACACTTGCTTTAGAGTAGCTACTCAATAAGTCTTTCTATTGTTGCACCATTTGCCATTAATATGTTCATTCTTTCTGGTCACGCAGTTAAGTCTCTCCTTTTCAAACAAGGTGAAAGAAAAACAGAGTTCTTCCATATCTATCTCTGTGTATATATTCCATATAAATTAGTATTTTGCATCAAAATTAAGTCTAGAACTCAAAATTATGGTTTTTCCCATTATAAACTGTTCTTTTTTCATTTTTGTGGTTTTTTCAAGTTCTCCTTCTTTCACATCCTTTGTGGTACTGACTCTGAAATACCTCTTTGTGGACTCAGGATGAAATTCTGAATTATGACAAATCTTCTCAGTGAAGATATGAAAATTTTATTCAAGCTTTTTAGGAAAAGTCACCTAGCAGTTCAGATGGACAGAGTATTGTCACCATTTGGAGAATACACAATGGCTAAATTCATATAGAAAATATCTTGTCATACTAATATCTTGTCATAGCTAATAAAATAAATTACACCTTGCTGAAAGCCAAGGACAAAAGATATGAAATTGACACCACAAATTATCAGATCTCTGCCTATTTTTTTGTTATGACTAGACTATATATAGTTTGCACATTAGGATGTTCAGCTAATTTCAGATATGTTGAACTATCATGGCAATACTTAAACACCTTAAGATGGCAGAAGTGAAAGTCCTGAAAGTAAAAGGCAATGATAGTTAAAGTGTAGCTGAGAGNGCAGAAGTGAAAGTCCTGAAAGTAGCAATAAGACAGGTAAAAGGCAATGATAGCTAAAGTGTAGCTGAGACAGGTTGGTGATTACTCACTTCAATTTTCTTATGTCAGGGCCACAACCTTAGGGATAGTTATTGCCAATGAAATTAAGATGAAAGTCAGTAAATTCTTTTTGTTTGACAAAATAAATGTTTAAAGACAGTTGGAAATCTAACTTATAAATGGTAGAATTTCTTTTTATTTGTATCTGTGTATAAACATGAAAAAAAATTAAAACATGAAATCTGAGTAAATGACTTCATAGTCATTTTTGTAGCAATTGCAATTACCTAAGGAAAGAAAATTAACATGTAACTTAGGGAAGAATAATCCTTAGTCTGTCATCAGCAGCAATCAGCCCTTTCTAAAGACTCATAACCTGTCTTCCCTTCCCCCCATCCAACACCTACTTCAGCAATTAATCATTTTCACAGCTTCTTTCACATTCAGCCAGCTTCTTTTATTCAGTGTCCCAGAAGTAAGATCTTACACTGTATCCATCTGTTTTTCTCACTTGTATTTTCAATAATATTGAGGATAAGAGAGCAGCAATGTCCTCTATTTCCACTTGGTAACCATCCTGGTGATCTCTTGCTTGTCTTACTTCATGCAAAGTCTTCATTCACCCTGTTCAGCTCTATACTGAAACATCAATTATGAAGTTTGTGTAAATAATTAATCTCCTGGAATGTACTGAAATTTCTTTTGCAGTTCTGAATATTGAGATTTTATTAAGTTTCATGTCTTGGTTAAATGACTGTAGAATTCCTGAAGAATAGTAAAACTATGTCAGGCTGCCTTGACCATCTGTTAAACAATAAATAACAATAGATTTTTCTGTTGAAATTGGTAATTTTTTCAAAAGTACTACCATTTATTTTCCACAATGTCAGGCTGCATTATTGTAATAAAATGGATGTTATAGAATAGTGTAGTAGGTTGAACCTGGATGGATGCCAGACACCCACCAAAGCCACTCCAACACTCCATAACCAAACTGGGGAGAGAAAGAATTACAAAAGGTTTGTGAGTTGAGATAAGAACTGGGAAAGATCCTTCATCAAATACGGACACATGCAAAACAGATTGAGGTTAAGGAAACCAACTGAACTTATTAGCAACAAAATCAGAGCAGGATAACGAAAAGTAAAATAAATACATTTTGCCCATCCCTCCTTCCTTCTGAGGCTCTATCTTCTCCCCCCACAGTGGTGCAAGGAGACAGAGAATGGGGTTTATGGTCAGTTCATCACACATTATTCCTGCCTCTGCTCAGGAAGAAAAANCATAACCAAACTGGGGAGAGAAAGAATTACAAAAGGTTTGTGAGTTGAGATAAGAACTGGGAAAGATCCTTCATCAAATACGGACACATGCAAAACAGATTGAGGTTAAGGAAACCAACTGAACTTATTAGCAACAAAATCAGAGCAGGATAACGAAAAGTAAAATAAATACATTTTGCCCATCCCTCCTTCCTTCTGAGGCTCTATCTTCTCCCCCCACAGTGGTGCAAGGAGACAGAGAATGGGGTTTATGGTCAGTTCATCACACATTATTCCTGCCTCTGCTCAGGAAGAAAAATCCTTCCCCTGCTCCAGCATAGGGTACCTCCCAGAGAAGACAGTACTCCATTAATTTCTCCTATGTGAATCCATCCCAAGGGAGACAGCTCTCTACAAACCCGCTCCAACTTGAGTCACCTTTTTTCACAGGATCCAGTCCTTCAGACACAGCCTGCTCCGAAGTGGATCACCCACAGGGTCACAAGTCCTGACAACAAATCTGCTCCAGTGTACGCTCCTCTCCATGGGTCTGCAGGTGCTTGCCAGTAGCCTCTCCCAGCTCAACCTTCCCACAAGTTCACATGTTCTTTCAGTCATCCTCCTCCAGCATGCAAGTGTTCTCCGTAGGCTTCAGGTGCATCTCTGCATCTGTGTGGTTCTCCATGTGCTGTAGGGGCACGGCTGCCTCGCCATGGGCTGTAGATGAATCTCAGCTCCAGCATCCTGGAGCAACCTCTGTCCCTCCTTCTCCATGACCTTGGTGTCTGCAGAGTTGCTCCTATAACATGTTCTGACTACCCTCTCCTCTGGCCACAATTACATCTGCACCATGACTTTTTTTTCCTTCTTACCTGTGTTATCACAGAGGCCTAGCTACTATCTCTGATTGGCTTGGCCTTGGCTGTGGCATGTCCATCTTGGAGCCAGCTGCCATTGGCTCTCCCAGACATGGAGGGAGCCTCTGGCAGCTTCTCACAAAAGCCACCCTTGTGTCTGCCCTGCTACCAAAACCTGGCCATGGAAACCCAAAGCAAAACTTAAAAGACAAAGTGCACATTGTAGCAGTTCACCTTAGGACTGATTCCTAATGCAAAAATTATTCATATTTTTAAAGATAACTACAGTATAAAGAAGGAAAATTTGATGTTTTAATAGGAACTCAAAAGAATAATTAATAGCAAGTAGTGTTATAGGTAGTATTATTTAGGTAGTACCTAAAATGTATATTTCAGCAGTTAAATTACAAAAATATAGACTTTAGTTTATTTTTACACCTGGTGCCCTGGGTTGAATTCATTCATTTGTAATGAAAAGAGGCAGGATGGGAACTGAGTATGAAGATTGTGTGTGGATTAGTGGAAAGAATTGGTAATATAAGATACATTACAAAAGAAGGAAAATAAGACAAATAAGGAAGAAATATAATGATGCTATGACAAAATGGCAAAACAAAGTGGGAACTGAAAAGGTTGACATTTGCAGAAATAAAATTATGTAGGATGTGATTTCATTATCTAACTTTTTTTCTCAGTTGACAAAAAGCCCTGTCAGATCAGAAGACCTGCTGCAGAAATAAATAAGCCTCAGGGTATGATAGAGAATCAAAATGAACAAGAGATGAAATATCGTAGGTATTTGTCCACAATTATGATGCAATAATATCTGCTCTGTCTTTCAGATTTGTCTCTAACAAGAGTTCTGTTTCTGCATTATACATACTGCTTTTGTCCCAGGCATAAAATTTTTACTTGTCGGCACTTATCTGTTGAATTTACCTTTCTTGACATGTATGATGTTTTCAGATTCTCTGAAACCAAATTCTATTTTGCTAATAGTTTGAATGCAATTTATTGATAAAATAATACTATATCCATTGTTAATTTTCTCCAGAGATCTCAGTATAACAGGTGAATTATTGTGAGCCAATAAGAATATTCAATTATTACTACAGATATTATGGTGACAATACAATTCTTCTTCAATGTTTGGGGTTGTTTATCCTAAATTGGGTAATACCTGAGTTGCATTAGGTAGCATTAACCCAGGACTGCCACCAGAAAAATTAAAGAAAATTTTTAGAAGACCATTTCTTTCCAACTAAACTCAGACAGGCTCACAGAATATGAGATCTAAGAATGTTGTTAATTGTAGTGCAATTACCAATGAGTTGAAGATTGTTACCTCTCTACTGCACTGTAGAACACAACTGTCCCTTTGGTACATGCACATTTAGAAGGGGAAAAAAAAAATCTGTTAAATATTGTTGATGGTGTGGTTTAAATACATTTATAATGCAAGGGCTTATACATTTATATTTTTATTTATATCTCTTCCTTCAAAAGAAAGAGATAGGCTTCTATGACCTAGGAGACAGGAAAAAGGCAAAGAACAGGACATATCTTAATCCCAGTTTCTGTTAAATCAGTCTTTCCGGCTACTAAAGGCTCAAGAGGAGTACTGTTTGAACTACAATAATTTAATTGTTATCCATGCAATTTTTTCATTAATTTCCTATTTTTTAACAGTCTGAGGTGACTAAAAATTGTCCATGTCAATAGCTTAAAATTGTAATCTCCAAAATTGATGCCATACGAGTATTTTGAAAGATATAGATGACTTTCCAATGTGGACTCACTTCAAGGAAATCCAGATGACTTGAACTGAGGCAAGGTTACCTACCTTATCAAATGCCTTATAAAGGCAAACTGCAGAAGAAAAATATATTTCTTTGGTATAATACAGCTAGTAATCAATTTGCAAGGATATTAAGTTATCAGAGGAATTTTCTTTAGCATGTATGCCAGTAAGACATCTATTTCACATTTCTGTGAAAGTTTTTACTTCTTGTGTTTGTTACTTAATTATCTAGACCTTTATCTACACAAAATTACTTTCATTTCTAGTCTTTCAAATCCTGAAGATGAAAATGAAATGGAAAAGGGTCATATTTAAGGAGAAAGTAGATTGACATTTCTTCTGGGACAACAACAATCACAGAATCACCAGGTTGCATAAGAACTTCAAGATCGGGTCCAACCTATGCCCTAACACCTCAACTAGACCATGGCACCAAGTGTCACATCCAGTCTTGTTTTTAAACACATCCAGGGATGGTCACTCCACCACCTCCCCAGGCAGACAATTCCAGTACTTTATCACTCTTTCTGTAAAATGTTTTTCCTAAATTATATATACTTTTCAGGCAGAAAAGAAGACATTTCAGTTGCTACTAGATGCATGAAGTACTTTTTTGAACTTCCAAATTGTTCTTTTTTTAGTATTTTTTGTTCTTGGAGCACAGAGAGGAGTTAGTGCTGGTCAAAATACAAAGTGAGTTTATGCACTTTTTTCTTTTTATATGTGTGGAGAGTCCACAATAGCTACATAAAGTATGTTAGGTCTTGCAAGAAAACATAACCAAAGGCATTTCTGCCATGTTTCAAATCTCATTTGTTTACATATAAAAGGATTTACATTTCTACTCACTCATTTTATGTTTGAAATATTTTGTTCTTTTATAAGAAACAGAATACAAATCAACACTAGAAATAGAATGGAAATAGTCTGAATGGAAACATGCCTGAAGATTTATGAAGTGAAACAGAAACCAAATGTTCTCTGATCTAAATTTTAATCACAGCTATTTCACAAATATTAAAATCATAGCAAAAATGTGCAATGTAAAAGCCTGGAAATAATCAATCTAAACGCAATTGCTAAGTCTCTGAACTATTAACCAAAAAATCTTTGCAACCTTTATAGGTAGTCATACATGATGATACACTAACAAAAATGTGTTACTTTTAAACACTTAGCATAAAACTATATTTTGATTGCCTCCATTCAAATTCTTAAAAAAAAATCACAAAGTGTTTCTGACTATGGTACACTGTCTTGAACTTTTAAGCATCGCATATTTTGGGGATTGGATTTCATGATATCTTTTTCTCCCTTTATAATAATGCTGCTGTCAGACAGCTTTCTTATTTTATTTTAATAGACGTTCATTTAACATGATAGTGGTTTTAACTTCAGTTGTAAATCCTACAATAAATGTGAATATATATGTGTTTTACTGTTAATAATCTGTTAAATTTCTGTCAGGTTGGATTTAGAATTTTTCTTTTCTGTGTATTAAATAAATAAAAAGTTTTCTTAGTTATTGACTCACTAATTTGCTGAACTCCAGACCTTATTTGAAACATATTTATGCACTTTTGTAAATAATTTTCCATTTATCCAAGTACATTGAAAATTCTCACTGAAAAAATTATTTTAAACACCTGTGAACATATGAGAACATCATAATTCAATAAGTAAAATTGTAAAAGCCTTACCTAGGTTAGTTTCTCTACTAAATCCCTAGGCAATCAATAGCAGAAATTGATGATGATTCTTTTAATTTGTTCTGAAATCCAAGTTTCCCAGTGCTTTGAAATAAACTAGCAGAAATTCTTCATGGGCTACACTCCTCAAAAGCAGCCATTAGATTTTAATCCTCCTCTCCAAGAAAACAGTTTTTAACAGAAAATGAATTGAGCTAGATGTTTTAAATTATGTCTCTCAAAGATATTAAGTCAATTTAGAAATAAAGATTTCATTTATGACATCTTTCTTCCTGCTTCTGTCCTTCAGAACAAACTAATGCTTTCATTAAACTCTGCAGCGTTCTGAATGGCAGGAAACCCCCTAGGTTTCTTGAGACAATCATGTCCTAAGGATTTCTTAGGAATGGACATCATTCATAAGGATTCCATATCATGGAATAGCATCCAAGACACAGCTGTTTGTTTTTTACAGATTTCAGTAATTTCTTAATCTATGAGCAAGAATTTTCAGCTCTTTCCTCTGATTTTCTCTCTTTTACCTTTTGAAGGGAAGCCAAATTGCTGCATTGGCCTTCTCCAAGGACCATCTTTCAAAACCAAAGAAATACTTTGCATACAGATTGCCACTTGAATGTAAATTCATGTGTTAGCTGAAACTTGCAAATGTGTTGATCTAAAACCTAGAAGATTTGTTTCCCAGGATTTTTTTTTCTCAGTGTTGATTTTGAAATTGGTAAAACAACCCTTGGTTTACTTAAATTTCATACATATTCATGATAATATATTTACAGGGTATCAATTGGTACAAGTCAGTAATGAATTATAATAATTAAATCTAGAAATCAAATGTCTTATCTCCTCTCTTCATGTCTCTATAATAAGGAAGGAATTTGACCCCAAGGTCTGAGTACCACATGCTTATGCCCTAAATGGTTTATATAAAACTGAAACGTGTTATCTTGCCTAAGCTGAAGGATTTAGATCCACTGTGATGTAAGAGAATGAACTAACAAAGTCTTGCTTACGTCCTGCAATTTTTTTCTGGTGAAATATTTCCACCACATGTAAAGTGTAAGACATAATAGTACAAGGTGCAAGTCTCTCAAAGCCAAAGAAACCCCAACCCTTAGTGCTTGTGGAAAATAGTCCATCGTTATTATAACTGTCACTGAAGTTATATTAATCTCCATTGAATTAATAACAAATGAATAAAAGTTAGCTACTAATACAAAATTTAAAAAAATCTAGAAAATGTATTACACAAACTGTCTTTTGTGGTATCTACTTGCAGCTTGAGTATACATCATATAAGACCCACAAAAATATCTTACTTCTTCAGAGTAATTCCCCATAAATCTAAAAAATTACATATTCCATTATAATATTATTCATTAATGACAAGAGAAAAATGTATTATTTTTCATATTTTCATTTCTTGCTGTAAGCCATGAGAATAATTTATTGTGAAACAATCAATATCAAAGTTTCATTTAATATGTGATTTTAAAAATATTATTTTCTTTGCTGTCTTTTCCCCACAATATTCTAAAATATTCAGTGAGGCTGAAAATTTCCTTTTTTCTTGCCAGATAAAGAAAATACTTTTCTTTTCCTTTTTAAAAATTATTTTACAATGAGAGCTAATGATGTCTATTCCGCATGCTGGTGTTTATCACATACATTCTACCACTTTAATTTAGTGCAAATATTTAAGCTTGGTCTTACACCAAATATTGAATATCTTACACCAAATATTCAAGTACAGAACAAAAAAAAAAATCCATAAATAACTTTTCTTAATGCAGAAGATGATTTCCCACTTCTAATAAAGAAATATGATGCTATATAACTTAAGACATTAATGAAATATATAAAAGAAAAAACAAAATATGAACACGCTTATTTTCCTAAGAAATGCTCAGAAAAATATTTTTCAAGACGACATTCACATGGTTGAAACTAATATTCAAGAAATAATGGAAAGTGTTGAAGAGTCTGATGTTTGTAAATTACACCAAGCACAAATAAACTTGAGGTCAGACTGTTTCCCCATTAACTTCAGCCTCTTGAGTAATAAATTCCTGACTAATTCCTGACTAATACTTGCCAAAAGGCACAGAGCGTGTGACAATGGTTGGGCAGAATCATAGTGATTTCTTAAACCTTCAGGTAGAAATACTGGGAATAGATCAATATTTTTTGGAGGAAAACAAACAATGAGAAACCGAATGTCCTTGGGAAAGAAAAGTGCAAGGATTGTTCAGTACCTCAGAGTCAGCTTTATTAAAAAAGAAGCCAAACAGAAATTCCTTAGCTGGGAAATGTTAACTTTAATGAGGCAATGGCACAAAATTCTAAAATGGCAAAACAAAATCTCTTTAAGATTCTGTATAACTGATTTTTTTTTTTAATTTCTCCTATTTTTTTGTACATTTACATAGCTTATGAGTTTCCCTAGTTTACAAGTTTGAGGTGAGGGGGAGGGGGCTGAGAGGTTTCAGGGGTTTGTGTTGGTTATTCTTAGTCATATCTTTAGCTGTATATTGGCCAATGAAACAAGAGGAACATGATGCTCTAAATTATCTTTAGTTCAAGTAAAACCAAGTTCTTCCTTTCCATCCTCTGTGTTTATCTTGTCTTGGATTTCAAGAAATGTAATATTTCACCAAAATTTATGAAATAATGTTTTGCTTTTCTTTGGTGTATAGTTTAATTCAGATTGCTCTGGATTGGAGCTTCAAGAAAAAAATATTATATAGTTTGTATAATTAACAATTCTATGACTTAAGAATTATTTTAGTTGCAGAACTTTCTCCAAGGTACATTTGAGCTTTAAGAACAAAAACATCTCTGACTTTGTGAGTTCAAAGAGTACACATTTTTATTAGAACAGGGTAAGCATCCTTGCAGCACTGCAAATAAAAGTAAAAGCACAGAAATCAACAGTTAAACATTGTTTTCCTTGTTTGAATATATCCAAATATTTAACTAGAACAAACAGGTTCACCGGCCGAAATGGGCATTTCTTTTTCAATCACAGATGAAGTCTGTGACAGTATGCAGAACAGCCTAAAACTTAATTTCAAAAGTTAACAGAAAAAGAGTGATGTGTTTTAGGAAGGTCAAATATATTATGTCATGAAAAAAGAGAAAAGCTTTATCACATACCTTGTTTAGTGTACTTATCTAAAAAAAAAAAATAGTTGGGTGCATTAAGAAAAAGAATATATTTTGTTTTGCCGTTGTAGAGTGAAGTGGCAAATAGGTAAGATAGATGACTAACAGTGACAGAGTTAGTCTTAGTGCCAAATATTTATATCCCATGGAAATAAATGAAGAGAATTACAGATCACTGTGGTGGGAATAACATTAGGACTGCTGCCTACAGCTAGTCATACTACAGTCCTCCAGGCAGCAGTAATGCAGATGTTGTTTTTCCCTCTACATCCTGTAGTTTCGGCTTGTGACAGGATCCTGAGATGCTCAGAGCTTTGAGGTGGCTGTGCTGGGGCATCTCCCCAGAGGACACCAAAAGAGGTTTAAAATAAGAACAGCCAAATTTTATTACGATAAGAGTGAGAAACATGACTCTTTATATAGAAAAATCTCAAGGTCATTAGGCCAAGAAAAGCAGAAAATAATCAGAATGAAAAAGGTCCCATGCACAGCTGTTTCCTACAGGGGCAGTTATTTCTCCCACCTCAAAGCCCCCTTGTCTCCACTGCCAGCCCTACCTGCACCAATACGTCTCAACCTCTGTGGCAGTGCCTGTGACAGCTCCCTCAGGGAAGGGGCAGTCTCCCTTTTCATCCCTTTTTGACCACCAAGTCCATTTCAGCTTCCTAGTCCTTTAAATGAGCAGAGAAATACAGGGAGCTGTGGGAGAATAGATTGTAAGAGAATAGAGATGGTGCTGCAAGCAACCTCACACCAGATGAATTGCAGCTGCACTAATTACCAAAGAATAGAAGCAGCCTTGCCCTTAATAGGTTGCAGCTATGTCCAATAAGCATGTGTGTTATAAAAGAGTGAGTTGCTGGTAGAAGAAGAAAGAGAGCAAGGAGGGAGTTAGTGTTGTGCTGCTGTCTGTAAGGATTTACAGAGAAAAGGTATGAAGGTTTAGTGTAGAAGATAAAAGAAGGCTGATGTCATTTGAGCCCACCATCGATGGGGAAAAGGTGTGAGGGTTTTGCTGTCGGATGACAAAGGGCTGATGCTTTGGCATCAGTCCTGAGTCTACCTTTAATGGGGAAAGTAATTTGAGTCCATTGTCAATTGATGCCCTGTGTGAGGAGTGAACACTGACAAGCGCCAACAGGGAACAAGCAAGTGGATAGCAAAATATTGTCCGTTACCACAGGAAATTACTAATACACAACTAAAGGATAGCAACTAGTATCCACTTCTACATAAGTCATGAATATTAAGAAATTTAATACCATCTGTCAACCTTTATAGAAAAGAAGCTGTTTAATGCTTTTAGAGTTAACACCTAAGATAGTCATTTTGGATATTTCAAGCTATATAATTCTTATAAAATATTTTTCTATGAAAGGTTTGTTTGGGTTTTTTTGCTTTCTTGTGTATATAAAATCTACATTAGGAAAAGAAATGTCATTATGCATATAAGCAAGTTTAGTTGCAGAAAAAATATTCCTGATCCTCTATGTTGGTATTGATTTGAACTTGGTGCTTGTATAATGTATTAAATGTAAGCAAAGTAAGCAAATTATGTGCCATAAATAACTTGTCGTATAATATTCTATATTACCAAGTATTTCCAAGCAATCTGGATACAAATTGATGAGTCAACAAAAATTTTTAGAAGGAAAACTAGGTTCTATTTACTTATGGTAAAGAAATTACTGGATAAAATATAAAATAAAAGATAAGCACCCAAGTGAATATTTTTCCTTGCATAAAACAGAGATTTGATTAGCTCTAACTTTCAGAGATGCAAAAAACTCAAAGCTCAGTTGGTTTTTATAACTAAAAAATATCTTTAAACTGTGCCACTTTTTATAGTAATAGAAATCATGGAAAATATTAAAACCTTTGAATATATTTTATTAAATATTCCTCTCTTTCTGCCAGAACAGAATGTGTTAGATGCAGTTTTGTAATACAAGAAAACTTATGAATGAATGAATACATTATTGAAAAAGGGAGAAAATTATAAATTTGTTGTTTGTACTCCACCTAAAACCTGTAATCTGGGAACATGCTAAGGTCTCTAGGACTGATGTTTCTGTACCATATAATTTTGGTTTATAATAAAAATGATTCTGCTATGATCTGAAACTTTGAAGTTAGCTTACCTCCATATTTATTTATTATGTATTTATTATGTATTTTTAAGGAAGACTTGAAAACAAATAAAAATAAGCTTCATCATAGTATTTTTTATTCCAGCAGAATAGCAATAGTAATCAGTAGCTGAAGGAAAGCCAAATGGAAATAATAAAGTGAGACAATTCAGACTTAATTATTATTCATGTTTTCTATATGTTTTGGGCAAAGTTTTGTTAATGCAAAATCACGCTATATAAGATTGTTGTTTGGCCTTTTAATGTGAATTAGGAGGTCAGCTACAGGAGGTTATTTCTGTTAATCAAAACAGAAAGTCATAGCTAGAGATACCATGTGGTCTAGAGCAAATTCTTAGGACATTTCTTTTTAACTGACTTTTAGCCTTGAAACATTTTTTCTGGGCAATTGTGCTAACGTGGCAGATATCTTAGGGCTGTCAGAATTCAGGCATGCTCCCTGATATCTAGTACACACCAAAACATACCTGTAGATGTACACCATCAGAGGGCCATAGACATGCTATGTATCCACTACCCACCCACTTGTGGTAGCTTTCTTCTTGACTCATGTAGGCAAAATGAGCCTGCTGTGTTAAACTTTGTGAGACCAAGAAAAGTGTGATGGGACTAACACAGACTGCAAGATATCCTCTACTCATGGATTTACCACCCCATTTGGCATCATCCATGTCTTACTTAGTTGCATGAAAAACTACACTTAATTCATAATTAGTCTTTTCACTTTTCTTTTTTCTTTGATTTGGGTGTGTTTTGTGACTATTCATTAGAAACTTCTCTGACAGCCCAGGTACTGTGGGATGCATTTGTCTGCATACCTAATATCTCCTGGTAACAAAATGACTCCCAATTGATTTGACTACACTGGGATTAAGACCATTTCTTTTAAATTATTCTTTTGTTTATCTATTTTTGCCCTAGAAGTGCAATATAGGTGAGGAACAGTTTTTATTTTTGACTAACCCAATGAACCTGCTATAGATTCCATGATATATCATCCAGCCACACACACCATCAAAAACATGCTGATTTATCAATAGAAATTTCCTTTAGCTGTCATGAAGAAATATGCTGTAACCAATCACCAAAATCCTATAATGAAAGAACGATCAGAGAAGGTGATCACAGAGAATGTGTTTGTGATACTCAGGGGAAAGTACAAGGAGTGACAAGAGCTGTTTTAAGGAAAGCTGAACTTAAAAAAGAACAGATGGTGACCTTTGTTTTAGTCAAATGTTTGAGCTGGTCAGCTCACGTTGTAAACAACCTTAATGGGTTTAATGTTTTTCTGAGCCAGCCAAACCAGCATGGGGGATGTGTATTTGTGGCTCAGCACAACACAGACTATAAAAGCTGAGCAACCAACAGGATAAACTTTGAACACATCAACAGGCTTGAGTTCCCACATACTCTTTCCAGTGACTGAGGGTGCTCAGCACTGTCACAGGACATGTATAGCGCTTGATGATGGGAGTTATTTTTGTAATGTGATCCAGGTGAATATTGCAATTGCTATGTTGTGCTTAGAACCTCAGTGTGCTGCTGCATACCCTGCTAAATCAAGGTCCCATGTAACATCCAATATTTTCAAATAAGTAAACTTGATGTTAAAACTTTAAACCTTCCTTATGCAGAGTATCTGAAAGAGTCTGGTCAGAGAGTATTGGATCCTGACACAAGAGTGAAACCATTGACAACTGTCATGTAGGAGGTCTACTTACAGGGATGATCTTCTCATGAGGTTGCTGAGAATTAGTCTGCTTTGAAAAGGTCAGAAGATGTATTTGATTGACATAGAGGGTATGAAATTTTCAATGATTGTCTCATGAAAATCCCTCTATGAATTTGTTAAAGTTCTGGATTTTGCTATGCCCCAGAAGATTGGGTTAAACCATATCTATATTTCCATTTTTCATTTTCAAGTTTCTTAAAAGCTATTGGCCTGATCTTGCTCATCTTCTTTTTGACAGCATTCACATCTACATGCCTGTATTTATTTCTGATTTTTAGAATAATGGGGGGGTGGCGTGTGGAAGGAGAAGCAGGTTTTCCTCTTTGGATAAAAGTTTTATTTTAAAAAATATTGCATATATGATTTTTTTTTCTTTTTTTTTTTTACATTTTTCAGAATAACAGTTCTCCTACCTGAGACTGACTTTCTGAATGGACAGAAGCAGTAATGATTTCATTGGCTTTGTTGGTGCAGAATGCAGCTTAATTTCCTGTTCACAAGGAGTATTAATGTCTTGGCACAATTGACTTGGCCCGCTCTGCTACTCAGAGCCAATACATTAGTACTCAGAGTGATGCTGTGCCAGTTAGAAAATGCAGTAGAGGATCTGAGCCCAGGTGGACAGTGCCCAAAAATGCCACCTGTTGGTTTCTCTAATTCTTGGCTATTCACAAACTGGATCACACTGCTGGTCCCTTCATTGCCTGTGTTCTACCTCAACATATTCCCACTACTGAGTCTAGGAGTCTAGGTTGTCTGAATCAGCTTAGTTCTGTCTTTCAGTGAGGCAAATTTTGTGGAAAGCTGCCTTGCAGTAAATAGAATAGAACAGACTATGCACATTACAAAATTGATTTATATGATAAAAAAATTTTGAGTTTTGTCAAGATCTGATTTGATCCGATTATTTTTTTTGTTTGTTTTGGTTACCACCCATCCCCAACTGAAAACCTCCAAACAGTAGAAGCCTGTTCTTTGTAGTGTAAAGGTTATTCATGTTATAATATCCTTATTAAAGATGACTTAATTTTAAATAAAAGTTTGACATCTTTGATTAGAAAATTCTTCCTTATTTGTTTGCATCCCATGTGGTGTATAGTACACAGAGATGTTACTAATATGACCTAGTTCCATACTTTTAAATTTGTTGATGTCCACTGATTTTTTGGGGGGTAGGAATATCCATAACCTGGGGGGGGGGGGGGGGGAGGAAAAAAAACAATA
>VYXD01012308.1:26379-45274 GCA_013397195.1 Hylia prasina | reverse complement strand
GGGGGGGAAAGAAAGAAGAAAATTTTCTTAAAAAAAGACATATGAGTGATTAAAACAAAGTCACTTGAAGTAAAACAAGAGCTAAATTATCTGTGACTAGAATGCAAACAATCCCAGTATATCTAGCCATTCTATCAGAGCAAACTAATTTTACAAGAAAATTCCTCTAACCGTATTACATGGTCTAATCTGAAACATATAGGAAGCAAAAAACATACAGTTCACAGTAATGATTAGTTGTCCTTCCAAATCTGAAACAAAAATAGACCATAATAGGTTTAAAAGAATCAGGGTACATGGATAATTTTGTAATTATGGAATTCAGAAATCATTTTAAGTCTCTTCTAAAATAACTAATTTTCTTTTATAGACACTTCTGTGAAGAAATTAATCTGCATAAATTAGCTCTTCATGTAGATATAGGTTTGTGGGCATCAGAATGTATGCAAATACATAAATTATAGACTGACAGACATTCTGTGTTTTGGGATGTATGTGCATAAAAAGATACTTATACTGGTTTAATTACCCAGAAACAACTGAAAGTGTGGTTTTCAAAGTAGGAGGAAGAAGAGAAACTGGAGCTGTATCACAAGAAGTAGAGTCATAAATTACCAGAAAAAATCCTCCACTACTGCCTTTTGGGAGCTACTGCTAATGCTAATGCAGACATAATGTTGGACAGCAGTACATACTCTAATATCTCAGATAACCCATGTTACATACTCTGCTACCTGTCTTGGAAAACAGGCAGTTGCTACCCATCTGCAGTTTGAATACTAAACTAGTTTGGACAGGGCTAAACCATGATTATACACACAGAGAAACATGAAATTCTGAAGTCTTTTCCCCTATCCAGTACTAGATTTTTCACATGTACCATGAGGTCCATGCCCTTCATTTGGCCAATTTTGATCAGATTTCCTGTTACCTGGAAGCTGAAGAGGTGATTACTTGGGCCTGGATCTAGAGCTGTTGATGATAACTGGTATTCCCAGCATCCATTCTTTGCTTGGTTTGTGTAGCATATATGATGCACATGCAGTCCCAATGTGACTTTTCAGAACCCCATAGTTTATTGTGAAATTGTAATACATTCATACACTTATGAATTTCTCATAAAGGAACAATTTTTGAAGTAAGAGACTGCTAAAATAGTCATGTAATAAATAATTAAAGATCCATCTTGATATTCTACTAAATCTTGTTTATATACATACTCAAGGAAATAAAAAATACATGACATTGTCTCACAGCAGTTTGCAGAAAGAGATAAGATCTTGTCTGCACTTCACAGAAAAGAAGTAGTTCAAAAGGAAATGAAGTGTGTTACTTGCATGTAAAGCACACATAAAATATGAAAACTAAGCCCTTTGACTAAAGGTCTTTGAAGTCAATGTCAGCTTTTTGTGAAGTAAAAAAAAAAAAAAGATACTTTTTTTTGAGTAAAAACAGGTGATTGGTTGCAATTTCGGGGATAGGAGGGATGAAGTCCTTTCTTGAACACATTCACAGAAGACCAGCAAAATTCCTAATTCATAATAGAGGTTAGAGAGAAGAACTCATTATGAAATGAGAGTGGAGGAAAGTAGTCTTAGTTCTGCACACTAAAGTAAATTAAATACATTGAATAAATAAGGAGTAAACAATGACAGGAACGTTACAGAAGTTTTCTTTCTAACAATGATCTAACGATGAAACAGAAGTCATTAAGTCATGAACAAAAGGATATCACATTGCTTTCAATCAGTGTTTTTGAAAGCAAACAAAGAATCCTGAAGGCTACATCTAGTGAGCATCTAAAGATGCTAAACTGATGGCCAAGCAAAAATAAAAATGTACTGGCTGTGCCTTGTTCATTGCTTGAGGGAATCTGGTCAATGAAAGAATGTTACTAAAATGCTATGTAGAAATTTGCACTTCTTGCAGTGGAAATGACCTCTAACTAACATTTTTATCTCTAGGAGAAATGCTTCATTTAATAGAAGAACATTTTAGTCACAAGAAAAGCTATCACTAGAAATAGATGTGTTTGCATTGTATTTGGTATGATTACTGTGATATGCTTTCAAAGCAAATTTAAGAACAAAGCATGCACTCAGGCATTCTAATGAGGATGGTAGGCTTGTGGTTTAGGTATTGTAAAAACACATACTGTCATCTAGCCAGAGAACAGAGTCTACATCAAGTAAATCTGATTTTTTTTCTCCTTCTGTTTTAGACTGAATCTTTCCTATCTAGATTTTTTTTTCAGTTTCAAAGTTATTATTCCATAGCAAGACAAAATCAGAGCAAGAATGGCAACAGGTAAATTTGGTATAGTGTTACCTCTTGTGATAAGAAGATTTGGTCAATGAAGCTACAAAAAGAATTGTATTTTATCTGACTATTTAATTGCCCTTTTTTTTTTGCTAAGTATTAGAAATTATGCTTGTCTTTTTATATAAAAGAAACTGTAGTGATTTTGTGCCCTACATGCCTAGGTGCTTCATCTCAGTTAATAGTTTCTATATCCCCTGTCATTCAATTTTTGATGCATCACAAGGTGTGTAATAGTCAAGAAACTCATATCTCTTAGTTTTGTATTCAAAATAATATTATGGAAAAAAAAGAAAACAAAATATGTATTGTCAATAACAACAACAGTTAAAATCATTATGCAGACGTGTATGTATACCCATGCAAAGCCATGTTACATCTTCATCTGCTATGCATTTTTCATGTACATCAGAAATTTGTTCTTTGTTTCTTGCCCAGGTCCCAAGGCTGTGTTTCTCAAACTGAGCAGCTATGAGCTATTTATAGTCCCAAGGTTGCCTGTGACAACTTGTGCCTTTGTTTGGGGTTTTTTGTTGTTGTTTACTGTTTGTCAGTTTTCTTCTTCTTTATTCATCCCATGCTTACAGTTCTCTGCAGTATGCAGAGAAATATATCTGTCTGTATATGTAATAAAAGCTGAGATACTTTCTCTACAACCAGGTCATTTGAAGGAGCAATTAGTAAATGAAAATATAACAATATATTTTACAGTCTCTCAGGATATCAGGGAAACTTGCATTGCAGCTTAAATGCTGTTATAGCAAAGCTAGTATAACCTTTAGAGTGACCTTTCTCTGTTGTTTAATAAAAAGCAACTATAACTTGATAGAAAACAACATTAGCATGCACATAATAATAAGCAGTATAATGACTCTTTAGCTGCATAGGCTACATTAATATCTTGCAAGAAGATATAACTTACATTAAAATTTCACAACTGCTGCAGAAGCTAATATCATTACCAAAAAGCCAGACACAAGGAAGCACAAACATATTGGAGTTTATGTTTTCAGTATTGCACACTGACATACATTGCACAGGAGTTTATAGCAGAGTCTATTGGAGGGTTATAGAAGAGTATCTATGCAAATACTACATATTTTCGCCTGAATTTAAGGTATATGTTTTCACAAAAAGTATATTTTATCCACTGATTTGCAACGTTATCTTTGAGGAATACAGAATGACTTCTCACTAAAGGGAAATGTTGTGGTTTGTTTTTATATCCGTGTTATGTACTTGTTTCCTGTTCTCCCCAAATGGTTTGTTCCACCTTCCCCTGCGTTTTTCCCTGTTGGTCCTTCCCTCACTTTCCCGCCCTGTCATTTGTTGTAAACCCTGCCCTAAGCCCTGTCAATCACTCATGAGGTGACCCCTGCCTTCTGGAAAGTTCCAGGCAGGGCGTCGAGTGATTGGCTGGGCACCCCAAACCACTCCCCAGACTGTCCCCTATTGGGTCCTGCCATGACAGGCAGGGCCCTGACCCCTCCCATGCTCTACCCCTATTGGTTCGTGGCTGGCTGCTCCCCTTGTCTCTGCCTCTCCTTATAAGGCGGTGCACACAGGGGTCTGCGGTCCAGTCCTGGGCAGTTCCTTCCAATAAACCTTCCCTGTTCCTGAACTCCTTGGCTTGGACTCTTCCTTTCTGCACTCCGGCTTTGTTCGTGCCTCCACAGTAGGGATCTTCCACATTCCGTCGCCTAGCTCAGCTGAAAGAGCCCATGTATTTGGCGCGTTGCCCAGTGCAGCCCCTCAGGGGTCTGAGGCCTGATCTCTGGGCTGATTAGAGCACCTCAGGCGCGGCAATAGGGAAATAAAAAGCCTGGTTGATGGTGAGTATTTATATATTTGTGTGACAAGTACAGGTAAGTCTGTGATATTTCCCTTATCCATGAGAATCAATGCATTTGAAACTAAACTAGATATTTATTAACGGAAGAGTCTACAGAGACATCACAACTTGAGATAATATTTAGCTTTTTTATGCAGATTTACTTTCTGATTTTTTTATTTGTACTCTTCCATACAATCTTCTCGATTGAAATTCCATGCTATAGATCCAATGGGAAAAATCAAAATACTAAACCTTCATAATTTTTACTGACAGTAAGCCCTAAGTCCTGTGTCTAAGTCCTTAGAAACAAACTTTTGCAAAATCTGTGGCCTTGTAGTGGTGCTCAGGTGTTAAATGTCTAGTAACATTGTGGTCAAGTGAACGGTAGCGAGCAACCAGAAAGATTTCCTTCAGAAGTTCCTTCTGCCTCATTTGAGTTTTATCCAGAAAAGAAAAAGGAGAGATTACTTTCTTCTGGATAACAAAAGTGCTTATTTCACTGCTCATGGCACCTTGTCTCAGAGGTAATGAGGCCTGACTAGTCAAGTGAACATTTTATCTGTTGCAGACAGGTAAAAGATGTTATAGAAAAAAGGTGTTATAAAACATGGATTAGGCCTTGCTACTCTATCTAAGCAGCTAGCAATAACTTGCAAATTCCCAGTCGAAACAATCTTGGGAATGAGTCAATTAATAACAAACTATTCCTGGGTGAGAAACAGACTGCACCTGTATAATCAATATGACTTGTCCCATGAGAATCAGTAGAAAAAGTATGTAAACTAACTTAAAATACAGAACTTTAATAAATATGCAAAATACCATGTACCGACCAATGAACTAAGTGTGAGTGTATTGTTAACCAATTAGGTTCAACATGGTGCCTTCAGATAATCCTATAAAATATGAAAAAAGATTCAACTTTCCTGCATGAGGAAAATGGAGTCTCAGCTGACTTATTACAACATTTATCTTCAAGTAAAATTGCAACAGACTCCCAGCTGTTCTGACATTTATTTGCTAATCCTTTGGACAAAAGACCATCTGTGGAAACTAACATTTATCATCATAAGCTATAATGATATTTGTTATAGGTGTGGTAGTAAAGGAAAATATTTCTTTCTTGTTTGGTTTCTGAACATAGTTAATATTCAAAAAGTCAATGCATTTCTTAAATTTCATCAGAGAGAGCCTGATCCTCACATACTCATTGGGCAAACTTCCTGATGTCCTTTTGTACCACTTACCTCTAAAACCCTTCTAGGGAAAGCGACCATCTTCCTACGAAGAAATTAGTTCTTCAAGTTAAAATGATCACTGAGGAGACGGAAATTCACTTTTTTCTGACAGAGGGCAAAGGGATTGATTATTCAAGATGATGGGCTTGTCATAAGTGGGACAGAAGACATGAAAAATTGCCATGTTTTAACTGATAAGGTAATGTTAGGTCACAGGTAGGACTCAGTCATCTCAAAGGTCTTTTACAACCTAGTCTATTTTGTGATTCTGTGATTCTGTAGAAATGAAAACAAAGAGGGAATCTTTCTTGAAGCCTTTAGATCAGAAGAAAGTGATGGTGTTTTGGAGAAAAATGATGACCAAAAAAAGGAAGGAGACTTCAAGAAAGGCAGGAAAAGGAATTTAGAAAGGAGACATAATCTTGTACATACAAATGAGGCAAATTTTGATGTACATAACATCATCAGAAATTTCTCTTTCATCAGAACCAAATGAGTAAGGTGGCCTTTATCCATTTCAGCTTCATAGCTCTTGTTATCTGGTACAGGGACAAAATCTGCACGTGACCTATGATCTCTATTAAAATGGCACAGCTGTACAATGCCTGCACATCGGTATTTCTCACTGGCAATTCTTATTTAAGAAAAATCGTATTTACTGCACTTCTACCTCTAGTTTCTTTTTGACTTAAGTTGCCCACTCAATTGCTTTGACTTGATCATTTGTAGACGAATTAGATTAACAGAAAAATAGCATAGCATAGCATAGCATAGCATAGCATAGCATAGAACACTTCAGTTGGAAGTGATGTTATAATGATCTAGTCCAACTGCTTGACTAATTGGGGCTGACCAGAAGTTAAAGTATGTTGTTAAGGGCCTTGTTCAAATGCCTGACAATGATAGGTTTGAGACATCAGCTACCGCTCTAGGAAGTCCATAGCCAATATTTGACTACCCTCTCAGTAAAGTTTCATAATGTCAACTCTGAACCTCCACCAAAGCATTTTTGAGCCACTGCCATGGGTCCTTGATCTTAAATAGAAGAGTTCAGCACCTCTTTCTCCACCTCCCCTTCTCAGAAATTTTTACAGAGCAATGATGTTTGTAGAAAAGCATTTCCTTATGAAACATCTCTGCATCTGGAAACTTGCATTTTATGCCAACCTACATGCAGAAGAGTGTTTCTGAGATACCATGAGACTGACGTGTAGTTCATGAGAGATCCTGACTAGCGATTAAATGCAGTGAGAAGCAACTGGTTTGAGTGATATGGAGATGAGAGAAACATGTTTTTACAGATGCTGCCACACTGTTATTTTTACAATTTGAGCATAATTTCATGATAGATAAAACAAAAAAATTTCTGTAGAGAATCATTATTATCCCAGCTGTGTTGCAGAACAGTATACTATGCCAGCTTTGCACTAGTTTACTCAGGAATCTAGCTTTTATAATCTAAAAGTGGTATTATTGCCTGTCACAGATTGCATGAGCTCTCAGAAACCAATATTTATATAACTGGAGGTATAATATTAAATTTTCCCATACATAATTGCAGAAGGGTTTGAGGAGTTGCAACATTGTTCAAAATTTCATATACTATCCACTGCCTTTGCAATGGTAATATGTGGGCCAGAAACCCTTCTATAAATGTATCTGAGTTATTTTAAACACAATCATCTTTAATCCCCCCCTTCCTCAACATTGCAAATAAAAACCAAAAAAAAAACAAAAAAAAAACCCTCAGCAAATTGTGTTACTGCCAAGCCTACGGTGTAATCTGCAGGCTCATTTACTGTAACCAATACTTTTACACTGTCTAGCGAGAAAAGTCACAGGTGCAGTGATTGAATTACTGGTCAGTAATTTTGCATTGATTCAGTCAGCAACAACATGTTCTTTCCAGGAACTATTTCAGAATGATTTTAAAGCCATTGTTCCAGCTGCCATAGGTCGAGTGCTGAGAATCAAATTCAAAATGGCAAAGGCAGACACTCACATAGGGTAGAAAATTTGCATGAGAGAAGTTGATGAATTTATTTCTTTGGTAAAAAATTAGGTGTGGCAGGGCATAGCGAATGAAAAAAGAGTTAAGGATGTTGGTTATTTAAATAGAATTCTGATCAATATATTAAAAAAGATATTATTTTTTCTATGAAAAGAATAATGAAAAAAAAATTACTATGATTTGATATTGCCTCAAACCTGAAAGAAACAAATCAGTATCATACCCTGAAAACACCAATCTGCTTGGCAGTAACACATCATGGGATTCATCCAGACACTTCATCTGTAACAACTGTCTCCACAAGCACACAAAAGAGAAATTAAGCATTTTAGGGGCACAGCACCTCTTGAGGTAAGAGGGAATATAAAGCTAAATTCTAGACAGAACTGCTAGATAGAGCTAATAATAAGTTGTATCAGTTGTCTATTTCTGATCCTTTCAGATTGGTTGGTGTGTTCGTTGGTTTGGGTGTGGGGTTTTTTATTGTTGTTGCTTTTTTTGGGTTTTTTTTTGTTTAATTTCTTTTCTGTTTAGGAGCATAAGTCTATCATGGGAGTTTATATCACTGAGTTCATTGTGAAAACACAGTAATCTTCTCTTCAGCCCTCTTTCATATTTCTGCATGATATCTTGAATGGGTTCTCTCCAAAGTCAATGTTTTATCATGACTCATAGCATGCAAACTCCCTTTGAGCTAGAAAGTACTTTTGTACACTTCTGTTAAATTATTGGGTTATGATGTGGAGCCCCTAAGCCTTTGAATGGACCCTGAAACAATCGATCTTAAATTAAAAATGGTATTTAGCTTACTTCAAAATTTGCATCACTTTCTATTGTCTATTGCTGATATTTTTACATTGTGTTTAATGGGGGTATTTAAAGACTTTCCAGGTTAAGCAAAACTTCCCAGGCTGATATCAGGCTGAAGTTTATCCATAATTTTCCCATCTGTATGCAAATTCTTCCCCACACACACATTTTTACTTATTTTTTTCCCAGAAAGAGTGGAATAGCTTGTTAGACACAAACTACAAAGACAAAAGTAAAACCAAGATGTTTTGTCTTCTTTTGTCACCATTCAGTATAGTTTATCTTATAAACAAGGATAATGCAAAAGATTCTGACCAAGCTACCCAGAAGCAGTCTGTGTGTACCAGTATCCAATATCTTCTCAGATACTCCAGCTGTTCCTCCCTTTACTGGACCCCTGAGACTTGAACCTAAAAAGTTTTACCTCCCTTATGTTAAAACCTTATTTCACATCTGCTTTTCAGCTTTATTAATAGAGCTTCCCATCCTGTTAGAGTATGATGAGATTACTGAGTATGAAAAATTCCTGCAAAAAGACTGAAATGACATAGCAAATAATAATATTTATAAATTACTAAATTCTGCCTTATGGTCATTGCATGTGCACTTACTACACTAGTAAAGTATTCAAAGAAATAAGCTTGAGGTAAGAAATCTGCTGAACTTCTTTTTGCAACTGCATTGTTGAAATCTGGTTTGTTCTTGAGCTAGAACCTGTACCACACTAGAGTAAATTTTCAAGAGATGTAGTAGTAATTGGCTTTAGAAATTATGATGAAGACATAAACAGGCTTTTTATTACTAAAGTAAAATATGCACTAGATGGAACTGGTGTATATAAACTGCATGGGTGAATAGCATGCTTGGGGTTATTATGGAAATGCAAAAGGTGAATAAAGTGTATGTGATATATATTGTATAATATAGGAGTGTTTATATGGTACAGTGATTTTTTTTTAAACATTGGGGTTTTTAAGCTTAATGACTAAATAAAAAGGCCTGTTATGACCTTGTGTAGATTTAGAAATCATTTTGGAAAATGCTTTACATATACACATAATTAACTTAATGAATCAAATTTACTGTTCCATCTCAAAGGGACACTGAAAATTCACCTCTGAGGAAGTGAAGTGTTTTAAATGCTCTTCCATTTATAGTTTCTTTATGGATTTAAGGCCAATGAATGAGGCACCATGACACAAAACAGCCATTTGACTAACTGCCAATATTTGAAGCTGGAAATGTACAATAATTTTACTAGGAAAAAATATATTTAAAACAGAACAAGTCTTAAACTTGATTATATTTTAAACTAGAAAATGTTGGAGGTTTTTTGTTTTGTTTTGGTGCTTTTGTTTGGGTTTTTTTTCTGTAATTTCATATGAGCTGGTTCTTCCTAATCTTGAAAAGATAGTGTTTATTTCAGCTGAGTTATATCAATGATAGGTGTTAAGAATAAACTAAAAGTTGCCCTTAAAATTCAGCTTGTCTGTTGCTGAATTGACTTATGATGGTCTGGAGACAAGATGCAGCTCTGGGGATACTGCACATAAAAGTAACCTACTTTAAGGCTCTAAATGTCCTTCCACAATCTGCTATTTTTCAAATTTTGCCAGCTTCTTAGGTACAAGTCAGAAGAGGAAAAATGTGTGACTTCAACAGAAATGATTGGGTGTTTCAAATGTGTATAGCTTATACAAAAAGATTTTATTTTAAAAGGTTTAAATAGAATGGATACTCTGCTTTCCGTAAATGGGAGTTTTTTTCTGATCTACCACAAAAAAATCTGTGTTCTCTAAAGATGGCTAGAGTTTTCATTAAAATAAAAATAATTGGAGACAAACCTTTTTAAGAGAAAGGTTGATGACAATGACCTTACTGCTTTTTCAAAAGCTAAAAAAGGTCAGGAATTAAAAAAAGAAATCTATAAATATTTTAAATTCATTTTCAAATATCTTAGTAATTAGATCATAAAACCCCAATTTTGTTTTGTCAAAGGTTTTTCTTTAAATGACATTGAAAATACTATGTGAAGAATAAAAGTAAATTCAGACTGCAGTACAAAAAAATTTAAAAATCAAAATTTACAATTGTTGCCTAGTCAGTTCCATTTTTAGTAAAAATTTAGTTAGCATAAGGTGCATAAAGTAAGTAATTGGCATGTAAAGTGACACTGATTTTGCAGTCTTATGCTTAAATGAGATCCATCAAGGGTTTTTTTCCTCTGCTTGTGTTTTTTTAAACAATTTTTAGGCTTATATTAAGTGCATTCCAGATATACATCCCCCAGATTTATACTCAGTTCTAATTCCTACATTTTGCCTATTGTCTGCAACATCTACTTAGCGGCAAAATTTCTGTTAAAATATGCTTTAAAATGCTTTTTATTAGATACCCTTTTTTGCTATGTGCATGTACTGAATATGAATATGTGCTGCGGCATGATTCAACCTTGTGCCTCCTGTAGAATCATCCGTTCACATCCATAGCACTGAGCTCACTTTTTGTATAATGTATAAGTAGTTTATAGTCAAAACACGTTCTCTAAAGCCACTCATTCAACTTTCAACACTGGCTAAAACTTATTTATTCAAAAAGAAAAAAAATTGTATTATATCAATGAATTTTTGTAAATCTACCAATCACTTTAATTTTTTTTCTTATTAATAGATCTACAAACTAATTTAAATTGCTTTAGATTGCTTCTAAATTGCAATTCAGATTGCTTCTTAGATTGCAAGAGCTATACTTTGTACTTTCAAAAATCATGCTTTTACTTAATATGTTTTGCTGGTTGGGTTTTCTTCTTTCCTTCTGTACAATAATAACATTTAGGAACAAGTAATAAATGAATCCTCAGACTTAAATTGAATCAGAGGGCTACCAATTAATAATTTTATACTTCTGTTTTAATCAGAAAGGTCAGTTGTTTTGCTGTCATTCCCCCTACAGAGCTATAGGCACATCTACCTATAGCTGTGGGTAACTGCAGCACAAGGGCAGCAGCACAACGTGACATTACAACAGAGCTTGCTGCAGACCTTTCATTTCAGCAAGAGCCAGCAGTTTGATTATTCATGTTCTTCCAATTCAGAAACCAAGAGGAATTATATTCTGAGGGTTAGGCACTAGCAGAGGAGCACTTATGGAGAGATGGGTATTTACTGACACTTATGCCTCAGTCAGTACTATCCTGCTTTGATTAGGCATAAACAGAAGGGGTTAATAATGGACTTTAAAGGCTGACATTTGAAGCAGAAAATTAAATTTAGAGATACAATGAAAGAGCCAATGCACTTGGTGTTTGGGCTATTTAAGTAAGTTGAGATTAACAATAGATGTGAATTCATGGGCTCTTCATTTATTTTCATGATGGTCAAAGTTTTGGATTACAATATGCTAGTGAATGTTATTTATCACTTCATAATACTATTATTTCTCACCTATGTGGGACATTTAATTAACTTTCAAGTGCTTCATTATCTATTTCAGTCTCATGGCATATCTGATATTCAGACAAATAATCTTACTTTGTGGAGCTTGAATGATCTAAGGAAGGAAGTAATTTGAGGTAAGAAATACATGAGAGAGAAGAGACATGAAAGGGTCATAGAAATATTAGAGTCATCATATTTCATAATATATATAGTGAATAAATCATAGTTTTAATGTATTCTTCTGCTCCATCCATTGCAACCAATCTTGTAGTGAGAAGTTGTATAGAAACCCTAAATGAATGTATAGAAACCCTAAATGAATGTATAGAAAGAAAAAAAAAAGGAAAACAAAAAGAGGCTTACCCTAATTATGCATTACAGTCCCAGCTATTAGCACATATATAATATGTAAGGTAAGACTAGCCATGCAAATATACAGTCAAATTAGACCATTTATCAAAGATAATGTCTTAAAAATGAGAAAAAAAAAAAGGGGAGAAAAAAGAATCACTAATTCTAAACTGAAAAGAAACAAAGTTATCTTCCAAAGGAAATGAGTGTGTAAGCAAACCTGAAATACATATGTAAATGAAGCATATGTGCAGCTCCATCTAATCTCTTTATAAATGGGCACAATAAATAATACCAGTAAAACAAGATTGAATGATCCTTCTCTGCTTTGTAGAGCACTTTTGTACCTACTTGGAGAAGAATATTCGTGAACCATAAGGTTTCATTGGGTCCAAAGTAACAGTAGTGACCAAATGTGATTGCTTCATCTTTTGCCCCAAACAAGTGTCTGAATCATAGTTTGTAGGAAAATTTTAATTTGTATGATTATTTTGTAGCAAATTTGTTAGAGCAAGTCAGCTCAAAACTGACTTATACACAACAGAAGAATGAAAAATAATTACTGTAATGTAGGAACAGTAGAAGTAAACATAAATATGTCAGAAATAGATGTTATAATATTTTTAAAAATGCAATTTTAAATTAGCCATATGATTCACGACAATTCGTAGGTGAAGAAGTCCAATATAAATTGTATTGTGTGCCCAAAATTAGAAACTCAAAGCTTTAGATCCAGTTTCACACACAAAATCAGATCTGCAGTAAAGTTCCACTATTCAGCTTCATATTATTAAACTGGGTTCTTCCATGTTCTTTTTGCCCTTTCAACTCAGAATTCTTTTGTTTCACCATAGTAACATTGTCAAGTGAAAGTAAAATTCAGCTAGTTTAAGGAAGTACTGAAGAAGTACTGTAGAAAAGTATGATGTTTTGCTGAGTAAATTAAGTAATAAAAACTCTCGTGGTCCCAAAGAAAGTGATTTTTTTTCCTTATTTTTTTTTCCTCTTGTCTTAAGTAAGCTCCATAATCAAGCCATAGCTGCTATGGTGTGTTGATGTTGGCCAACTGCCAGATGCCCACCCAACTATTCTTTCACTGCCCCTACTCAGAATAGAAAATAAGAGGGAAAACTCATAGTTCTTGGTAAAGACAGAGGGGTTATATTCCAATTACCATCACAGGCAAAATATAGTTCATCTTGGGAAAACTAGTTCATCTCTAAATCTACATTAGAGACTGAGTTTTCAGTGTCTCTTCTGTGTGTAATTTTCTGTTGTAGTATCATCATTGTATGTGAAATATCTATTGAAAAATTATGGAAAACTGGCACAGGTCATAGAGTAAAGTGATATAAATGAAATATTCAGATTGACAGACAATAGAAACAGAACTTAGTGCCTAAATTCAAAAATTAATTCACAATGCAAATTTCATTGAAAGAAGGGCATTTTCAGGTTGCTGTTTGTGCTTAATTCTGTTTGCAGCAGCGAGAAGAGCTTACTGAGTAGTTCTTACAAGGAAAACATATAGACTTCCTGTGGGGATTTCAATATATAGGACATTAATCAGGAATAAATTTATAGTAATTTCTAAGGCATGAATATATATTTTGTTCAATATGAGTCCTAAGAAGTTTTTTTTTCAATTTATTTCACATATATAAGTAAGGACAGAGATTCCAATGAAATTATGGAATATGAAGCAGAAGGCATTTGGTGGTAATACCCTGAAGAAGAAGGTTTTTCAGATTTCATTAATCCACATGTATATATCAAAGTGCATACATTGTATTGTGTTTGAATTCAGTGTCTTTTCCATCTTGAGATATTTTATGATTATAGGATTTGAATATGCATGCATTTAAAAAAGAAGCAAATAAAAATCTATCAAAAGTATGAGGAAAGATAATAAAATAAGAGTAGATAATATAGAAAATAATGAAAAAGATATATAGTTTTAAACATGAAACAAACGATTTTTTAAAGAAACATCATAAAAAAGTTAAGTCAGGAAAAGTTAAAAGAGGCATAGGAAATATTCAGAAAAAATACAAACGTAGCTGGAAAGTAAAATAAAACTCAGCAAGAAAGGGACATAGGGAAAAATATAAAATGTAAATAAAACTAAATTTGGAAAGGACAGAGAAAATAATAAAACAATAATCCTTCAGAAAGGTTCATAAAGACAGGAAAACCAAGGGAAGTTCTTACATGGATGATTATATATACTTAGAGATAACAAAGACAGCAAAATAAAGAAAAAAAGGAACAGAAATGAATGTTTGTATTCATCATTGCAGAGAGCTAACTCTAGGGGGTCCCAGAAGGGTCTATGCAGTAACCTATGATATTCACTGTATTTATATGAGAGAGTGAATAATGACCTGACCAATATTACAGTTGAGAAACATTTTTCAAAGTGAAAAGTAGAGGTGAATGCAAAATATTGTATAAGGAACTCATTGTATTCAGTGATAAAAAATATCAACAATAATTCAATGCTCATAAATTCAGTGTAAAGCACACATATAACTATTGCCCTAACTGAAGAGATAGAATAATGGTCTTTGAATTAGGGTTTGCCATTCTCAAAACTCATCTTAAAATAATTCTAAATAGGCAAATATCTTCTCAAAAAATAAGAGTGAAGGAATATAGAATGAATATAGAGAAAAAAAAATACTGTCATAAAAATGGATGGTATACTTTATGCTGAATAAAATGTGCTAATTAACCATCTCAGAAAAAACTAAAAAACAGCAGATTTAGATAAAGTTTTGAGAAAGATGAAAAGGATGATCAAAAGCGTGGAATGACCTGCCTATGAAGTGGCACTACGGAAAAAGTATTTCTGAGTTTAAAAAGAAACAATCAGTAGAAGATAAGATGGAGGTCCATAAAATTGTCAATGGTTTGAAGAAAGTAAATAAAAAGGTGATACTCACTTTTTATCATAACATGAAAAAAGAGAAAAACTACAGAAATCAATTGGTGCTGCATTAATGGCATTGGAATTTAGCAGAAAATAACCCCCCTTGTGTTCCACCTAGTCCTCAGAGATCAGAGGGGCTGCTCATGGCTGGGTTTAATTTCTGATTATAGCCAATTTAGAATTATAATGAGAACAGGTGCACAAATAGTGCAGTTTTTAAATCTAATACAATAGGTCTGATTGCCTTCAATAAGAACTTACAAAATCCAGATTTGAGGATCTAGATTTGTTTATTGAAACAACAGGAGAATAGATTCAGGATTGCTGGTGATAAATCCACTTACTCTGCAGAGAATTAGTGTGTGCTGCAACAGAAAGTATATTAAGAGTGATCTAATAGTTCTACATATATATAAAAAGAAATGTGCATGTATAAAAAACAATTTTAATGTATTATGAAAAATTAGAATGTAGTGGGAAAAAAGAGTTGGAAGAAAGCAGAGGAAATTGGACAATCCTAGTAAGCTTCATAGAACTTCTTTTTAGTATTTTTAAATACTAGGAAAATTAACCTAAAATAGATGGACACTATAGCAAACATTTCATTAATTCTTCAGAAATGTTAAAATTATATTGACAATGAAAGTGATCTGATTGCAACAGATCAATGTTTTGACTACATTTTTAAAACTTATATGTAGTCTTCCTTTATAAATTAAATACTGCAACAATGATGGAGAGAAATCTCATCTTGGCCATTTTAAACATCCATGAATATAAGATTAAGCCATTATTACAAACACTTAAACACTTATCCATATAAAAATCAAGCTTTTAATCACATAAAATTATTTTATATCCATCATACCACAAAAGCTTAAGGAACCGGGTTAGTTAAAACATGCAATTAGAGCAGCTTGCCCTTCAGATTTTAACTTGTAAAAGGATGGAATAAACAGTGCCTTTGTCATTTAAAAGCTTATAAAAAAGCATAAGAAAGTACCAAATTATTAAAAAAAATTATCCTCCATTGGATTTTCTACTGATCTTCATTTACTTGAACAGTTTATTTCATCTGCTTAATTTAGTAACAATATGTCAGATGGATTTCTGCTGCTGAAAGTCATTCACTCAAGCCAACCAACCTCAGTGGTAAAAATCTCTTGGAAAATAGGATTTCATTGGTACAGTCGATAAACAACATGCCATCAATAAAACCAAAATACATTCTAATCAAAGAGAGACATGTGTTTATGGTTATGCTTCCAAAAACTGTGGGTCATGTTCCTCTGGATGAGACATAAAATTAGCAGATGGTCAGGGCTGGCATAGGAAGAAGTGGGTTTATTTCTTCTGTTTATAATACCAAAATTTGATCATTATGCTAAGCAAAATAGATACTTAAGTTTTTCTATTTCACTTTGTAGCACAGGGAAGCATACAACAGTTCGTGAAATCCTGCTCTAAGGATCTGCAATTAGACCAGATTATTTTACCATAAAACATTTAGTCACCCCTCACATCCAAAGAAAAACAGTCAGATATTATGTTAGAAATAACACTGAACACTTTTTTGCCCCTTTTCCTTCCATTCCTGGATACTTACAAGGCTGTCCAGAATCAGAGTATTTGCACTCTGGGCATTATGCCATGTACATTTTTCTTGAGGCTTTTATGCCTTCAAATTAATGACAGTACAATTAAAATTCCATGCAACAATAAAAAATGGAGTAAAGCAAGGCAGCACATAAAGGCAACAATGAAACAAAGAAAAATAACTTTCAAACAGTTCTACCCATTTCCTCTACTTACACTTGACAAGAAACTGGAATCTCTCTCTGAGACATTCTTATGAAAGCAACACCCATCCTATTAATATGTTTATATTTGATGACTGTAGAGGTGGGAATTTGTACCTGATTCTCTTTCTCACAGCTATTTAGACCCATCTGAGATGCTCCTGAGTAACCTGCCTTAGTTTCACTAAGACAATGCTTCTGTTTTATTTTTAAAATGGAAAGATTATTCCTTTTTTAGGTCCAGTAATTGTAAATGGAACATTGGTAATATTTAGGCAAATCCATGATCTTTGATGTAGTTATACAAGTTGAAAAATAATTGTGAAAAAATAACCCAAAATATTTTCTTTATGGTTTTTAATATTGTTTCATCTTTGCAATATTTTAATAATTAATTATGAAAATTTTCCAGTTCTTCTTCCTCTTAAAGCACCAATTAAACCCCCCCAAAAATGAAGACTTCTTGAAAAAGCAAATAAATAAAAACAATAAAAAACCCTACCAAAAAGAAAATCCCAAAGAAAAACAAAATCCACATCATAAAATGAATGAACCCTGTAAATAGAATTTAAGAGATAAATTATTTTTTCTATACAATTTTCTTTTTCTTTTATTTTTTTTAAGTAATATTCGATTTAAAAGTACTGATGTGAGAAATTTTTAACCAAATAAATACATTTCTACAAATTTGTTCCTTTTGGTCAAAGCAGGTTTTTTTTTACATTTTAACAGTGGGAACTATTTTGACTAACTCCATTGGCTTCAAATTTTCTTAAAAATTGAACAATGAAGAACATCCCTGAACATCCCTCAGAAAAACCCTCCAGACAAAATTAATCTGAAAAACTAATGAGATTAAAGGGGAATAAAAACTTTATTCATTACTTAAGTAATAAATGACCTGAAATAATTTTATACAATGTTGACACCAAACAACAGTATAATTATTTTAGATATAATTGCAAGAACAATTTCTTAAGTTAGGTCCACCCTGCCCCCAGCCTCCGCACCCCCCCCACATCCCCCCAAAAAGGATGATATAATGGGTTCATATGAATTATAATTTTTTATGGCCACAAGCTTCACACTTTTCATCACCCAGGGGAAAACATCAAAACCATCTGAATAAGCAGTTTGGATAAACTTGGGGGATGAGGTTTCAGATTGTGTGGAATTGCTAGTATTTGTTTGTTTTATAGTATGAATTGTCTATGTCTGCAGTAGATTGTTTTCAGCTAATTTCTTGCAGCTGTTACTAAATTACAGGCTCTGCTTTCCAGGGCCACTTAGGGAAAGGAAAACCAGCGCTATTTAACCGCTAATCTGACTATGTAATGCTCTGAATGAAGAGAGGAAAAACATTTGCTATTTCCAGCTCTACAACATAGAATCTTTGCCAACTACTCATGTGACTGAATGGCTGCCGTTTATTTACTGATAAGTGTAAAGGATAACGTTTATATTTCTTTGAAAATAGCATGTCATGAAGGATAAATGATGTGTCTAATTAACCCAAGTGTCATTAGCCAAACATTATGTCATAGTAGCCAATAGTAGCTAAAGCATAGTAATTCTGGTAGTATTAGAGGATGCGAAAGTCTGATTTTAGTAACTGGATTCAGTGCTAACATACTGGATTCAGAAACTAACATACTTCGGAAAATAAGATCCATCTGAATATCTTCAGATTACTTCAGGCTCATTAACCACATCTTTTGCAATATCCAATTGTATGCAGTAATAATAGATGATTTTTAGAAGTCTCCAGAATGAAAGGATCTATCAGTCAAATCCTCCAAGACTGAATGTTTAGTTATTTAACCTGATAATCCAATCTATGGAAATGTGACTTCATTATTATTCTGGACCAGAGGATTTTATATTCCCAAAACATTTACTTCATGTTCTTGACTGACAACATAAAAAAATCACCATGTTCACTGGTTTGACACGTATTTTGTCTGCTAAGAAGAAAGGGGATGTTATAAATGACCTATGAGTATTAGTTTAAAAAAGTATTTCTGGGTTTATTCTTATGAAAGTGATAGTTAACAATGCTGTTTTGTTTTTCTCTTACATAGTGATGTTGCTGAATATGTTACTGCCATGAAAGTGGTGGGGTGTGGTCCCTCTCCCTCTCCCTCTCCCTCTCCCTCTCCCTCTC
>VYXD01012308.1:16069-26255 GCA_013397195.1 Hylia prasina | reverse complement strand
CCTCTCCCTCTCCCTCTCCCTCTCCTTCTCCCTCTCCTCTCCTCTTTTTTCTTTCTTTTTTTCTTTCTTTTTTTCTTTACTTTTTACTTTTTTTCTTCAGGAAACAGGGGTCTTGGGCCCATAAATCTAAAGGGCTTTAAACAGGATTTGAATACTTTATCCTAGATTATTTTGATCCTAAGAGATACAGATACAGGTTTTTAGAACAGCTCTAGTGAGTCTATGCTGTATTGATTTTCAAAGGAAAAGAATTTTTAAACACCTGTTTTTTCATCAGTTTCCTCATCTTTCCTTCTTTTGATCTATAGATCCCAAATGAGAATGGAAATACTTCCTTTATGTAAGGACAGAAGTGGAGGAGGGAAAAGGCACAGAAAAAGAGAAGATAGTGCACCTGCCTGGGGATTCTGTGTCACTTTGTACCATCACTCATAGTAAACATTATTGCACATCTTGTTTTTCTCCATCAAAAATCCAGAAAGTAAACGAGAACTAACCCACCTTACTCACTGTATTACAGAACACAGCAATCACAGAGCCTTTATAATAGTAAAGTTGCTAACTACAAGTTTAAATCCTGTGTTTCACAGTATTTTGGACCTGTGTTGGAGGTTTTGAGGATTGAAATTATTTTTTGGCTTTACACTAGAGTGTACAAGAGAACTACTTCATTTATGTATTAACTTCTCCATAGCATTCTTTAGGCTGAAATTTAGGCTAAGGAATAGCTCTGGACAAACTAAATGTAAGAAGTAAACAAAATCATATTGCTATATTGTCTGACTAGGACTTAATCAAAGACTTACAGGTAATATTATTGAGAAGGTCCATAACAATGATTGTCCCATGAATACTATTTAATGTAAGGCTCAGGCAGTGTCTTGCAGATGGCACCATAATTTGAGGATTTCACTCAAATATTTCTGATAAATTATGTTCATAATCACTTAAAATTAATAAAAACTACATTCTCTAATTTTACAGACCATTACTTTCTCTTGTTTAAGCTCTTACTTCTGTCAAAATAAATAATTAGGGAGCAAAGATGAAATAGGGCCAATACAGCATAGACATTACAGTGAAAATTATCATGCATCTGTAGGTAAGTTTAGAACTCCTTTACCAAGAAACTTTAATTTAGTTCTTTATAAAACAGGTTTTCCTTTCCTTTCTGGCACATGAAATGGCTTTCAACTCTCTATGCTAGAAAAACTTTCTGTTCAAATACTTTCTGACAATCTTATTTTCCCAGTGTCCTCTAAGTAGATCTACATTTGCACTGTTTGTCATTAAATAAACTTATTTCAAACTCAATCAGTGATAAAAACTTTGTTGAAGACTGTCTCTAGTCTAATACAAATGACAATAATCCTCAATGTGTCCAGAAAATTTCAGAAAATTATGTTATTATGAAGTTGTTGCCTCAAATACACTTCTACAGAACTCATTTGTTCCTGCAGCCTGCTACATGGCAAATGAAGTACAAACATTAAAGTCTGTGTGAATGTTTATAAGTGTTTTCCAACTAGAAGCATCAAGGATGAATATTTAAGGCATATAAATTTATCAAAAGAACAGTTTGAAGTGCAAGAAATGATTGCCAATTATAGTGCCCGTCCTCTGATTTCGTCTTCCACATGGTTTGGCGGACCATGTGTCCTGCCTGACAGAGCACAGCTTCCAACACAGCTGTGAGACAAGGTTCATATAATTATACCTTTCAATTTTATAGCTAAGCATTTGGCCTCTTATTTATTAGCAAAGGTAAACTGTAAACAGATGTCAGTGTTTTGTATCAGAGACCTAATTCTGGCTTTTTCCAGTCTGACAAACTGCCCCAGTTGGTGGACTGGAATACTGAAGAAATGCATTCAGGTGGCTTGGAACAAGATGATGTTTAAAGTCTCTTCCAATCCAACACATTCTACTATTCTCTGATATGCTGTTCCTTCTTTGCTTCACAGGAAGACCTTGATTCTGGTGGAATGGCTGTAAAGATGAATCAAGAAGCAATCTGTTTCTAATTTCAAAGTACATGACATCAATAGCTGTCATTTTCAAGCTTATGCTTTAAATGAATATATCTCATGCTGGAAAGATTCAGACGTTGTGAGAAATATACCTTTTATCAGTATATAACTATAAAACTACAGTAAAATTATACAATTGGGTTTCCTTTAATATTCATTAGATAAGAATTGTTTTTTAGATTTATTGATTTTATATTGAAAATTTTATTGGATTTTTTCCTTGCATTTTTTTGATTAGAAAACCTAAATCCTGAAAATACCAAATCAAATGGAAAATTACAGAAAGAATAACCTCTGCAGTACTTTCCCCAAGAGCTGTCACAAATTTGTTTATTTGGTACGGTTGATGCTAACCATTCAGATGGTTAAGTCAAAGGAACATAATAGCTGCTTAAGGTTTCATCTTAGGCTATTTATTCCTAATTAAGAAACCAAGAAAAATGATCAAAAGAAAAGAATGAAAATACAATGTTTTACAACTTATTCAGAGTCCCCATTTATGCTTAACAAGTCCAATTCATTATTACACTTAGAGGGAGTTGGGGAGGAGAGAGAGAAAAGGGACACATATTTCTTTTCTTTGTCTATTGCTTGTCTTATTTTTATCACTGAGATTTTTTTTTTTCTTGAGTTATTTTAAAACATATTCTTATTAGGGCTAGACGGGTCACCTGTCTTCTCTTGAACCATATAACAGGCTGAGAGAAGATTGAATAATGTTAGACAACATTAACAAAATCTGTTAATAATTTTAAGCCATAGTATATTTTTAGCTACAAACCACAGGAAGTATGAGAAGACCAAGTTCATCCCACAGCATTGTACTTTGAGGGCAAAATAAATCTCTATAAAATATTGACTGTTTGTTTGAGCATGTTTCACTGAGACACATTATTCAAAGACAAAATAAATGGTAATGAAAAAGTGCTATAAAAACTGAAATGCTGAGTCAGCTGACAGGTAATGAAATGTTAGTCCAATAATGTATTCCAGCAGAGCTGCTGAACTCATATCAAAAAACATATTTTCTCTGTTGGTCACAGTGGAAAAAATTCATACCACTCCACACAATGAACAAGTTTAACTTTTCAGGAAACTTGTAGATGATATAAATGTGGCAAGGGAAAATCATTTCCCACAGATGCTGCTGATTTCCTTTTTAACTATATTGGTGCAGATTTGTTGTAAAATGGAACAAGGATTTTTTTATATTGTCTTTTTACAGGATGCTAGATTCTTTTGTATGCTTGTTTGTTTAATGTACCCACACACTGTATATCATCAGTGTGCAAAATTTCTTCTCCATTATTTATATTCTAGATATACTCCTGTGTAACAGTTTATCTCCTGCAAAACATTGGATGAAATGAGGCTGTATGTTCTTTAGCAGTTTTGCATGATAGTTTCCCCAGAACCCTCTCCTATTAGTTCTTGTGCATATTGTTACTGATTTATCTGACCACATAAATCTTTTGAAGGGTTCTTCATTTTTGAAAGTTGAGAAATATATTCCTTTGTTTTCCTCTGAAATTCTGCTGCAAGTACTCTAATGAGGAATGAAAATTATAATCATAAAATGAAAATAAATGCCATTAAAAATCTTTTAATTTTTGATCCTGTATTGTTGACAATCACATTATTGTAGTTTGATTTAATATACCAGATTTTTAAATGCCCCAACTGTGTCCCCATTTTTAGCTTGCACACCTATTTAGAATGTAATCTTACAATTTATCTTTTCTCATTTAAGTTGCTGTCCTCCATAAAACCTGTTCTTTGTGTTACTGAATACATTAAGATCCATTTCCAGCTTCATTAACATTTGGAAACATTTTTTAAAAAGTAGAAAGAAAAATATAGTAGAACTTTTGTCATTGACAAACAAGATTTTCACTAAGTGTCTGCAATGCAAGTAACACCCTGTGTAATTCAGTTCCTTATCCAAATTTATTTAAAAAATACCTTGCCATAACACCCTGATATTGTCAGCAGATATACAGGAAGGACTAGATTTACAAGCCCTTAGTCAAGTTCATTTGCTGTTTATCTCAGATGCTTTGGATTGCAGCCTCTCAGCACTCATGCATGACCTTTTCCCAAAGCTGCTGTTTTTGTCAGAGTTGATTTAATTGCAGAGATGAACTTTAGCTTTTGAAGAGTCATAATCCACTCATTTGATGCACACAGAGTTATCTTTCTTGTTCTCTACCAGAATAAGGTCCTATTAAAGTTAAAAAATGACTGGTCAAGTGTCTGAGCTAAAAGAATGTAAAATGTTGTTTATTACAATGCTGTCTTACTTTCTATGCTTAAGACAGCATACATTATGGATGTCATCTAGTTGTGTTGTATACATGCATACAGATAACAGAAAATTTAAAAATTAACAGAGAGGTCTTGGTATGTGATAAGGTCACTTTTCCAATGTCTTCTTTTTTGGTAAGAAAACACAACTTAAAATTCAATAAACAAGATGTCCTTTACTGGGGTGAGAGAAGAGAGAGATGATGTAGGTTTCTTTTTGGCTCTGAGTATGAAAAGGCCAGACACAAAAAGACATAATAAAATAGTTGTTCAACCAAGATGGAGAAAAGAGAAGAATATAGGTAGTAAGTAATTGTCACCATTCTTTCAGATGTTGGACATCCCACTTTCATGCAGAATCGAACAGTCCCTAGATGGATTTTTCACACAACACTGTGTAGATTCTGTCTGTGGAGAGTTCTCCTCCAGTAGAGAACAGAAAATCACCTCTTTTATGTGAGTATGTAAATTTTAAGGTACTCAACAGCTAAAATATGTATCACATCAATAAATGGAATAAGAAAACAAAAGAATACCCATACCATATTTAAAAATGTCAGCTCCAGGCAGTAAGCGCATTCAGTGTCTGCAGAGGACTTTTAATCATACATAGTGGGAGCATTTTAATTGAATTGACTGGCCTCAAGTACCAGAACACAAGTTGCTGAGTATTAGAGGTTTGATCCAATACATTGATCCAGAGCTAAGGGTTTGACCAACAGATAGATACAATTATTTTAATAAGAAGAAGCACCACTTTAAATAATTGTGTGATTACTTTGTGACTCACATCCATAGTTCTCATCCAAATAGTGCTATAACATTTAATTTAAAGTATAACAAAATGCAAGCAACTTTGGGAAATGGAAATGGAACCCTTACTTGTCTCTGTATGACACTCTGGAAGTCAGACAGTTAGGACAGATGTAGTAGCATAAACATTGGTATCTTTTTCTGTTGAAGTTATGGAGGAATCAAGATGCAACTGAGAAATGCAACAAGGACCTATAAATAGTCTTTAGCATTCTAGAGGGGGGCAGTTGCGGTTCTTTCTGGGTACCACACTCTTGTGATTTAGGAACAATGGTCTCCAGTTCAGTATTTCCACTAAAACCATGCATTGCTCCTCTCTCCATGCTCCGAGTGCACCGGAGAGGGGAATTGAAGGCACAAAAGGCAAAGATAATGGGGTTAGATAAGAACAATTTACTGGAAACAGCAATATGATAAGGAAACAAACAGTAACAGCAACAATACTAATGATAGAAGGTACAAAAAAAGAACCAATTCACATGAAATATCTCCAGAAAACAGACAAGAGCAGATGCTTCCCTCTGCCCATTCACTCAACCAGAAGGAACCCCTTCTCCTCAGAAGAAACTCTGTTCTCCCTGACCCATGATATTAGGGGGTATACAATAACCTCTGTGTCCTAACCATGTCATCTCCCTGCTACTCCAAAAATTAACCCTGTCTTGGACAGAACGAGGACACACACTAAATATAAATTGGTATCATGTATTTCTACTTAGGATGATTCTTTATTAAGAATGCAACTTAAACTTGTATAAAATAAAGGAAGTCTTGCTGGTCATCTCAATAATGTTTTGAGGAACATTCAGTGAAGGAAACAATTAGTACAACAACTCTTTCCTTAATGGGAGCATTCTCCAAAAGACTGCCTGGCACACAATTTTTAAGGTATTTTGACAACATAATGTGAGCTTTAATTATGTATTTGGATTATCATCAGCCTTTATTGTACTATAAAGTACTAAAACTGTAAGTAACTATGACACCGTAAAGTTTGTATGCTTGACTGAAAACAATAAGGTAGACATATCTATTCAAAAAATTATCTTGTTTTTTTCTTTATGAAAAATGTCTGATTCATGTCATCGTAGGTGAAAAGCACTGCCTGATGCCAATTCATCTACTGAAAGTTTGCTGTAAGTCACATCAGGTTGCTCCTAGTATAATCTATTGACTTTGCACAATAAGCAGTCTTTCAGCAAGTCAAATGCAAAATAACAATATATGCCACTGGAATTACAGTTCCATTATGTAGAAAGTATTATTATGAGCAAAAAGAAAGTATAGGTTATATGCAAACCCAAATACCTTACTTTTTAGCATCATGTAAATCTTAATCGAAATTTTGTTAGTTCAGTTTTCAATCTGGAGTATAATTCTATTTGAGAAAAACAAAACACAGCCATAATAATTGTAGCAATAATAATTATAATAGTAATACAGCTAAAATTATTATATATAATGGTTTTCTTTTTCAACATGCCTTTGCACTCTGAGATTGTGAACACCTATGTTCCTCATGCAAGCAAGGGCAAAGGAAGTCAGGGCTGGGTATAGATAATGGTTGAAGCAGGTCATCTGTGCTCCAGGTACTCCACTTGCACTGCAAAGAGAGAAATGGAGATACATTTCTTCTTCTGTCTGCTTTTTTTTTTTTTTTTTTTTTTTTTTTTTTTTTTAAATTTCTTTACTCATTTCTCTTTTATTTTTACTGGGGTCTGTTTTCAAACAAAGTTCTACAATATATTCTGTCTTCCTTGACTTTTAACGTCACTGACTGCTTGAATTTACAACATATATGGTTCATTTAATGTTAAACACTTATTCTTTATTGTCTTTCTTACTTTCAAACTTGTTTTGTCAGTCTTCTAGATCTGCATTTCTTTAACCAAACACATCCAGTGTCAGCCTGTGTTCCTTATCATCCTCTGTCGTACTTTTCTATGCTGTATCCTGTTTCTACATTTTTCAAATTCTCTGCTGTCAAGCTAGGCCTGTTTCCCTCTACACTGTGTCATTATCATATGCATACATTTTTCATTGGCACAGAACAACTACTTATTGTTACTACTATACTTTTTCTATATAAATGTAATGTAAATGTAAAAATAAAACAAATGGTAGTCATAGCTACCCAATCTTTAAAAAGAAAAATCTGTTGAAGGTAAACCAAACGAGATCAAAGCTCCAGGAACATCAAGGAAAATTCAGACAAACCAAGCCTGACAAGTTTCACTCCTGAGGCCTTGCAGATTTTGTTAGTAGCCTGTTATTAGCTATGGCAATACAATCTTACTTCGCTAAAATGCCACAGATGGTCTCCTTCAAACTTAGTTTTGCTGATCATTGCAATCTGCTCCACATAGGAAAATCTTATTTGTCATTCTGTAAGAGTGAATTGAGAAGTCTCCTAGACTCCAGACTTTAATATTTTGATGAATACTTCTATCTGTGGACTGTTAACAACTTTATAATGGATTTGCCCTCTTTTTCTGTTTAAATTTGGTTTCTAGGGCTATCTATGTGCTTATTCATATATTTGTGTGGATTTATGTATATTCTTGTAAAATAATACTTGATTTTGCATAGACTTTGTCTTGAAATGTACTGCACACTGTAGTGAGATTTTTTATTTCATGTAATTGGGCTTTAACTAGTTTTAACATTACCTTAAAATATGCTCTCAAGTTTGCAGTATATTTCTTTTGGCCTCCTCGCATGGGCAATTGTCATTTTACATCACTGAACTGTCCTTGTTAATAAAAGTAAGCATCAGATATCTTTGAGAAAGGACATTCAGCTTAAACTTCCAATCTCTGTGAGTAGTTTGCCATAAGAGAAATGAGCCTAAATATCAAGGAAAGAACTTAGTGCGTCTGCTTCCAAATCTGTGAAAGGTAACTGAAGTGGAGGAGACTGAGTAGATGTTTTTCATAAAGATGAGGTAGAACATTATTTATTACTACACAACCAAATTCCAGTCTTGGCAAATGAATGAAATTTTGTGGGCTTTACAGAAAATTGTTAGGTCTTCTCTTGAAAATATCTATGTCATTTGTACAAAGCATTAATACATTTAAACAAATACATATATGCATAAACATATATCTATAGAGAGAGAGATAAGTATATAAAATCTGAAATCAAGATTTCCTTAAAATAAAATTTTATGTTCATTCAGCATTAATAAAATCTTAAACTTTAAAAAGATGATTCATTTTTCAATTAGCATGTTATTCACAGGAGTTACAAAAATATTCTGTGGAACACAGAATCAATCTATGCAAAGCGTTATGGAGCTTGTACGTGCCAACAAACTCCTGAGGAGGCTAGCCCTAAACTAGCCCTAAAAATCCCCTCTGTCACACTCAAAACACTAAGAACCAAGGTTATCTTCTTATGATGATACATTTTGCCATGGAAATAGAACCGCTGTTTATTCTGCAGAGGCAAACAGACCCTCTCTTCTGTAATAATCAAAGCAGCTGAATTTTAAAGCATTCTCTCCCCTCAGGGAAGTTCTTTAATATATTCCTCTTCCATAGAAATACATTAATATAAAATATTCCCAAATGTCCTCTTTGAAAGTAATCTACCAATCTAATTTTATTTTATTTTATTTTCTTCTCTTTTATGGGAGCAGGATTATAATAGGTTTGAATCTACACAGGTGATGCCTGAGGTGATTCAAGAACAAAGCAGCAGTTCTGTGCAGTTAAAGGTGCAGAAATACCATCATCAAAACCCACAGATCTGCAAAAACACAAGTGAAATATATCTTCTATCATGGTGACACACTCCAGTTGTTCATTCCCATATTCAGTTTCACTTACAGCTAAATAACTTATCCAATGAGGAAGAAGAAGAGATTTAAGATTAGTTGACTGGAGAAGACCACAAAGAAAAATCTGATCCAAAGTTCTTCAAGCCTGTACTAAAAGCAGAGGAAATATGAAAATCTGATGAGGCAAGGAAGTAGGCCAGGACTTGTTCAGAGCATTCTTAGCTTCCAGAATTGTAAAAGAGAAATAAAGGGAGTGGAATCTTACATAATATTTATCCTTATTACATGAAGGCAGAGCAAGAATGCAATGGTAGCAAGAGGAATTAGAAACAGCAACAATCAAGGGTTTGTGTCATTTTTATTAGGATAGAGCTTAGGCAGCCTGACTTGTCTTTGAACTGACAAAATCCTTCAGAGGATTGTTTATGTGAAGAAGAGCAGTACATGGATGAAAAAAAAAAATTGAAATAAAACTTTACCAGCAGTGTAATGTATATTTTGTTCTCTGTTGCAAAACAAACAAAAACTTTATGGTATATAAAACTTCAGGTCCATGGTATTCTGCAATAAACTAAAAGTTCTTGCCTAAAACATGCATTTTTCCCTAACCTTTAGAAAATAATATTTGTCCTAAATTAACTGAATTGGATTTTTATGGACAACATTAACCTTTTACATCTATGATAAACAGGTTCTTCTCTGACTTATGGATCAGTCACCTGAGAAAAATTTTCAAAGGACAGTGTCCTGAAATTATTGATCTCTTTCCAGCTAATAACTCCATTTTGAAGATCAGCCTCAAAAAGGAAGTGGACATTTAATAGCCTGTGATGGAAATTAATTTCTTATGTATTCAAAATGACGATCACGAGAAGGATGTGGCTTTACAAGAAAGGATTGGTTAAGAAAAAGATGTTAGAAACAATAAAACTTTTTTTTACCTTAGGTAGTTTTCTAGATGCATTACCAGTGGTACTGAAAATTAAGTCAATTGAAAGATCATTAGGATGAAATAAATACATCACTATAAATTTGTAAATTCTTTTTGCTGAATAAATCCTCCATTATTTTCATGCATCAATAGTAAGGACAGTATTAATTTTTTTTCTCTTTCATTTTCTCTTTCCTTATCTCATTTGATTCTTTTGCAGGGTAGGGACCAAAACAGAATATGGAAGTATTTCACTTCTCATATCTTTCAAGGAGGCATCTTAACTTCCTCTTTTCTCTGAATAAAACTCATGCAACAATTTTT
>VYXD01012308.1:0-16004 GCA_013397195.1 Hylia prasina | reverse complement strand
TTTTAGTCATAATTCTTTATAATTTATATAATATTAATTATAAATTATTTTTATTCTCTGAAAATAAGGAAAAGTTTATAATACCACAATTTCTTTCTTTTCCATCTTCTGTAGAAATATGATTTTTGTGATTACCGTATTAGAATACTTGCTGATTTTAGAGATTCTGTTTATTTATTATTTTATTATAATGTTGATTTCCTGTTATGTTATAAACATCCCGGTTTATATAGTTTGTGTTTTATGATGAGATTTGAAATGTTTTCAGGTCTGTGAAATAACTAGTGAAAAGTTATTTTTACTTTTTAAGAAAAACACCCTGGATACACCCTGGAACAAAAGGAGCCTTGCCTTCAACTTGGAAAAAAAAAAAAAGAAAATAATACAAAAGGAAAGAGACAGAGGGAGAGAGGAAAGAGAGGAAGGATGAAAAGAGGAAGGAGGGAAGCAGAGGAGGGAAGCAGAGGAGGGAAGCAGAGGAGGGAAGAGAAGAATTGTTTTGAAATTTCTGCTTGGGGAAGAAGATAGCAGTCTAAAGATCTTTTATATATAAAATTTCTTGAACTTCATCCTAACAGTCTTTAAACTTTTATTTCTCTATCCATCTACAGTAAAAGAACCAACAGAAGTTTAATATCTTTCACAAGACAGTTTTTTTACCCTGCTTGTGAAGTAAGAGTTTGTTATGACTACATACTGAGATGCAATGATTTCTTCATGCTTTATTTTGCTGATATGGTAACTTAGGCAACACTCCCTCTGCAAGATACTGTTCTCCAAAAGAGCCTTAAACCTCTTCTTCAAATATCTGTCAAGTTTGGCTATCTTTCACATGATTTCCTTTAGCCATCTGTGAAACCTATTCATTCCTCTTAGCACTATCTATAATTTTGTTCTGTAATTGCTCTATTATTTGTCATGTCCAGGAATTTTGCATGTTCTGCCCAGACACTCATGGCAGTTCAAATAGCCAAATCTCAGGCCAGGGCTCAGTTTTTCACCTGCAGACCTCCAGAGCAAGCATGGTATTCCCAGTAACAGATAGCTCTCAATAATATGCTGCCAGTGTGCTACTATCTCATATTCTGATCCAGTGATAGGGCAAAGAAAGTTTAATAAACACATCCAAATTTGTTTAGAAGTTCCATAGTGTCATTACCATTGGGGACAGTGGAAATAATGACAAGACTCTCCAGCTTTTCAGCAAGTGAGAGCAAACTTTACTCTTCCAGATCTTCTTTTATAGACAGTTGTGAAAAGGTAAAGTTTTGTTGATTAACAAACGAATACAAAACCATCACTGGACAATTAGAAACGACACCTCTTGACTGTTTTCTTGCAAGTAAGCAACAGGAGACAAACAACACCTGCAAGGATTGTTTTCCCTTCTCCAAGGACTGTTTGAATTCCTCCTCATAACGTCTCAGGCCACTTTCTCAGGTCTGTGTGAGAAAGTTATGTGACTTAGCTTCACACAGACACTAAGCTGCTGCCTGATTCCTCACATTCATCATCCACACCATAGTCCCTGTATTTTCCAGACTTCCTGATTTTTTCTTACAGCTTCTCTTCTCGAATCACCCTTTCTCTGACTTCTGGTGATTTCTCCATTACAACAATACCTTCTATTATTATAAATACAGCTTGCAGAGCAAGGCTCGAAGCAGCTCACAGCAGCAAACAAAGGAAGCAGGAGGTCACAGTAGCAAACCACAGTGTAGACAGACTGTCAAATATGACTCAAGATATAAGAGAGCAAGACTGAGAAAGAGAAACTCACCCTGCTAACTGAGGGTTCCCATGGGTCAAGAAGCTACATCAACTCATCCTAATATTTTCAGTCACCTGACACTACTTAAGGTGCACTATCCCTAATATTTTAACACCTGCAAATTTGCCACTGACTCCTTTCTAACTGTATCTGCATTTGACTCCAGAACACTCCTACTCACTGTTCCCAGACTACTGCAGCACTACCACATTGCATTAACTCTCTTCCTGTGACCTCTCTTACCCTAATGTGGAACAATTGTGATCTTACCACAAAACTAAATTTTACCAACCAAGACACAACCTTTAAGTGTCTCTGAAACTAGGAATTAAAAGCATGGATTGTCTGGGAGGGTATTTTCACATATTGAAAATCTGTGCCCCTGGTTGTGGCAGCAAAATACCCCAGATTCAATGTATTTCATTAATTCTAAATACCCCTGATTCAATGAATTTCATTAATTCTCTCATGACAAAAGAGCTCTCTTCTTGGACCTATGCATGAAAAGTGCTACATAAGGACAAAATGTGCTGCCACTGAGATATTAGACAGATCATCTTTGTGTATATGCAGAGTTTTATGTACTATACAGTCAATAGTGTGTCTTCTGTATTCTCTTTTTTCTTTTTAAATTAATGATTAATTATAGATATGGACAGTTCAAGGTGCAGAATATAAGACTAAAAGTGACTGTCTGCAACAGTTTCTTATCTGTATGGCATGTAATATTGAAAAACAATAATCCATATTGATGGTATCTTGCCTTTGATGTTCTCCAACAGATTGAAAACACAGTAATTCTACTGCTGGCCACTTCGCAGTGACAGCTGGGTGAAGTCATTGCAAACGCTGGAGATAACTTTCCATATGGCAAGAGTTCCTAACATTATTTGGTAATCACCAGTGTATGCTCATTAAGAGCCAGAATAGCATTACCTTATTGAAAATGACTGTCTGCTTAGAAATTCTGTTGCGTTGAATATGTTTGCAATATGTTATTCATTAAAAGTGCCCAAATCCTACCTACTGGACTCAGACATAGATTTAGGTTATCAAAGGGGGAATATTTATCCTTTTCCCTGTCCTGCTCCCCCATTCTCTTTCAGAAATGGGATAGGAAAAAATATTTGGATACAAATAAATTTAATTTTTCAGTCAAACTCATCTTCAGCCAACAGTCAGTCTTTCCACAATTTCTGTTGTTTTCGGCTTCACTGAAGCCTTCCAGCACAGGATTACCAGTGGCAAATTTACTAACTGAAATTCCACATTTTCCACATTCTCTCAGCCACTTTCCCTGGATGACACTAAATATCTATATTTAGATAGGCTAAATCAAGTCCTAGATTTCCATTTTTGAATATTTCATAACAAGAAGTGATTGAAGAGATAGGAATATCTATCTTTAAAGACACTATATTATTTAATCAGGATGTGGCTTTTCATCATTGTTTTCTGCTGTCTTAAACTAGATTATAATATTTAATAGCATCATCCATTAAAAAACAATGTGACTTTCTGATAAAAAATCCAGAAGCAAGATGTCAATATTTTGGAAATGTAAGTGAAAATTAAGAGATTTAAGATCTACAATCTCTTTCACAGAAATTCAAAATATGCTGGCTTGGAAGGGATCCTCAAGGATCACCAAGTCCAGCTCCTGGCCCTGCACAGCACCATCCCTCACATCATGTGGCCCAGAGTATTGTGGAAATGTTTCTTGAACTCTGTCAGACTTGGTGCTGTGACCACTTCCTTGGGGAATCTGTTCCAGTGCCTAACAACCCTCTGGGGGAAGAACCTTTGTCTAATATCCAACCTAAATCTCCCCTGACACAACTTCAGGCCATTCCCTCAAGGAATTCCCACCAAGTCCTGTTACTGGTCACCCGAGAAATCAGTGCCTGTCCCTCCTCTACCCCTCACAATGAAGCTGTAACTGAATGAGGTCTCCCCTCTGTCTCATCTTCTCCAGGCTGAACAGACCAAGTGACCTCAGCCCATACGGCTTCCCCTCAAGGCCCTTCACCAGCTTTGTTGTCCTCCTTTGGACTCTCTCTAATAGTTTAATGTCTTCCTTTTATTGTGGCACCCAGAACTGCCCCCAGCACTGGAGGTGAGGCTGCCCCAGTGCAGAGCAGAAGGGACAATCCCCTCCCTTGCCTGGCTGGCCCCGTTGGGCCTGATGCCCCCAGGACAGGGTTGGCCATCTGGGCTGCCAGGGCACTGCTGGCTCATGGTCAACTTGCCATTGGCCAGGACTCTCAAATTCCATTCCATTTCTTGTCACTGCTTTCCAGCCTCTCCTTCCCCAGTCTGTTTGTACATCCGGGGTTGCCCCATCTCAGGTGCAGAATCTGGCACTTTCCCTTGTTCAACTTCATACAGTCAGTGATTGCCCGGCCCTCTAATTTGTCAAGGTCTCTCTGCAGGGCATCCCTGCCCTCAAGGGAGTCATTAGCCCCTCCCACTTTTGTATTGTCCATGAACTTGCTTGGTGTCCCTTCCAGTCCTGTGTCCAAGCCATTTATGAAGATATTGAAGAGCAGAGGACTGAGGATGGAGCCCAGTGGGACCCCACTAGTGACAGGTCACCAGACTGATGTCACCCTTCACTGTAACCTTTTGTGCCTGACCCATGAGCCAGCTGCTCTCCCATCACACTATGTGTTTATCCAGCTATGTGCTGGACAGTTTTTCCTGAAGGATACTGTGAGAGAGAGTATTGAAAGCTTTACTGAAATCTAAAAAGGTTGCACCAACTAGTTTCCCTTGATCAAGTAGCTGGGTTACCCTGTCTTAAAAGAGAATCAGGTTTGATAAGCAGGACTGTCCTGTCATGAATCCATGCTGGCTGTGACCAGTGAATGCATTGATTTTCATGTGTTTTCCAATGCCTCCCAGAATAGCCTTTTCCCTGATTTTACCAGGCACTGAAGTTAGATTAACAGGCCTATAGTTTCCAGAGTCCTCCTTGCCCGTCTTGCAAATTGGGATGTTTGCCAGTTTCCAGTCAGCTGGGACGTCTTCAGATTCCCAAGATGGCTCAACAATCATCAAGAGAGGTTTTGTGATGACATCAATCAGCTCTTTGGGGGTTCTTGGATGAATCCCATCAGGCCTCATAGAGTTTTAGGGATCCAGTTGGAGCAGCAGATGCCCCACAATTTCAGGGTCAGTTGAGGGGTTTTCATTCTTGCAGTCATGGTCCTCCAGCTTAGGGCACTGAGACTCTTTTGGTCTGTCATCCATGTTGCAGACAGAGGCAAAAAATATGTTTTACACTTCTGCCCTTGTCTCGTTCAAAATAATTAGATGTTTTTATTATGATTGTATTCCTGATGTTTCAGAAATATGAAAGAACATTAAATATTAATTGGTAAATATTCTCTTAGAGATTGGGAATAAAACACTTTTTAATATAAAATATCTGGAAATTTTAATACCACATTGTCAAATATGGAAATTTCACCAATCCTACAATCTTCAACTAAATCCTTCACCTTCTTCTCCCTCTAAAAGAATAAAAATCTTTATGAAAATCCATTATTCTTTTCATGAGGGTGCACAGAAAAGAACAAAGGCCGAAGTTTCCTTTTCAAATTACATTCAACAGACTGTAGAAAGCCTTTGAACTCAGTTGACTTAATTAACATATATCTAATCTCTTTCTATGCCACATTCTGTACTTAAAATCATGGGTTTATCAGTTTCTGGTTTTGCTAAGGGTAGAATTTTTCATATATTAAGGAAACTGAAATATACATAAATATTGTGCTTTATAAGAAATATTTATGCAGCAAAACTCATGTCTCCTATTTCAGCCTTTTTGCTCTGCATTAATCAAAACCCCATGGGTTATTTTTACTGAGTCTGACATTATTATTCTAAGAACCATAGGAAGTCTTTGGTTGGAGTGATTTTTGAAGGTCACCTAATCTGACCTCCTGCTCAAACCAGTGTAAATGTCAAAGCTCACCTCAAGCTGCTGAAGATTTCATGTGGTTGAATTCTAGAAATCACCAGGGCCAAATGGTCCACAGCCTTACTGGGAAACCTGTTTTCAAGAGTAAAAGTTTATTTCAGCAGTTTTCCTATATGCATATTCAGATTTTACAAGCTAACAATTCATATTTTTCTTGATAGTAAAAAGAGTAGAAAACCGGAAATTTATAAGTATAAAGGCTGGCAGTACACTTAGATTAGGCATCTTTTAAGCCTGGTGATTGTGGTATTTACAATGCCAGTGGAAAGAAGCAGACATTTCTGGAGTTCAACTGGTCTGATCTTAAAGTGCCAATCTCAGACCAGTCAGGTACTTCTAAAAGATACCAACAGTGCCTATTTTTTAGCTTTGAAAAAGCTAAAAAGACTGAAAATTACTGGCTTAGAAATATGGACACATTCTAGTGTCATGTTAGACATCACAAATCTCAATCTTGCTCTTTCTGGATATTTTATAGAGGACTTCTCTACACCAAGTTTTACTTAATCCTTAAAAGCAGTCAGCTAGTAGAGGCTCATTTTGAACCTCAAAGCATGCTCAGCACTTAGGTGTTGGCTTCCAGTATGATCAGAGAACGTCTTTAAGCTTTGTCATAATTCACAGATGTTTAAATCCCCAAACCAATTTTTATTTTAATCCTTCAAATGTGTTTGAATTGGACTACATCCAGTATGTGTATATACCACTGAATGAAATAAAGAAAAGATTTGGGTTAATTTCAGTCAGAACTTGTGGAAGAAAAGATTATCACATTCAAAGAAATTATATATAATATTGCTTAAAAATTAGAATACATGTTTTCTTTCAATTAAAGAGGTTTTTATTAATATATCAGTGATGTTTATAAAAGATCTAGACTAAACCTATACTTTTTAAACTCTATTAAGCATGAATCACTAAATGAAAAAAATGTATAATAAAATGTCTGGGATAAAGCCAACTAATCATCACCTATTGCTCACCTAAAGCTTCTCATTAGTCCCTGAAAACCAAGCACTTTTTAATCCTCTGCCTTGTTCTAACTAGCTAGGCTCTGCTCTTGGCAAGGTTATACACTATAGGCTGTCTTTTTCAGAGAGCTTACTGTTAGTGGGAAAAGGGAGACACCCATCACACAGAATGGAAGCTAATCTGAGACATCCAATATGTATCCATGATCTGCAGAGGATCCATTCTGGTAAAACAAAATTTATGATGTTTTCTACATTTATTTCATCCTAATTCTTATATTTGCACTAATTCAAAAAAGCAACACCATTCTTTGCTCTTTTTTTAATGCAGCTTTTTTATAGCTTTAATAACTCTGTCTTTCCTTGTTATCAAAACAGAAGTTGAACATATTCAGATGTTCAAAAGCTATATGGTGCCATCTGTACAGTACAGTACTGTACAGTACTACACCAATGGTTTATGTTATAGTCAAAAATTTCTGCTAAAAATCTAGTATCATTTGCAACAAAGAGATAGGTATATACACAGAGTGAACAAGATGTAATGCAAGACAAAAGCTAAGTGAAAAGAAAAAAAGGGACTCTTCANTTTCTTTTTTTTTTTTTTTTTTTTTGATATTGCTTCAAGATCCTCTGGCCCCGAAGCCTACTTCCTCTGTTTTCTTTCTGTAAAGACATTCTTTACTTACTGGAACAGTGCTTGACTCTTTAAAAAGGACATTGGTGCCTTAGCAGGAGTCATCTCAGGTAACCAGGGAGCACATCTTTCCTTCCTGTCTCATTAATTCATCAATTGAAATGACAATTGAAAAGTCATTACACAGAAAGCAAGAAACCTTGGAGATCATCAGGAAAGTGCAGGAAAACAGAACAAATGAGCTGAACAAAACCTCCACACAGTGGATTATGGTTTCATCTCAGAGAACTCACATCCTCAAAGCCAGTTTTCTGTGTTCCTCATTTTTCCTGTCCCCATTAATTGAATAACCAACAGAAGCGAAGTTATTTTACTGCTCTTATCAATTTTTCCTCCTTGTTCTCTGTCTAAAACATGTAATTGAGATACTGTAAAAGCCACTAATGCTGCACAAAGTAGGTACCATTATTTGCTCTTTTTAGGATTCAAATGGTTAGGAATGGTATTCTTCAATTTATTATTCCCACAGAAACCACTCCAAAACCTGCGCTGTTTATTCACTTCGGCTCTCTATCTTCCCCTCCCTCTGTAGAGGGATGGAAAGGGAAATTGGAAGTACAAAAGGTAAAGATCACAGGTTGAGGTAAGAACAATTTCCAGGAAACAACAATGAGATAAGAAAAGGAACAGTGACAGCAACAGTATTAATAACAAAAATGTATAAGAGAGGTGAGTGATTCATATTCAAATGTTCACCATTACCTGACCATTGTCATGCTACCTCAACCTGGAACAGACTTCCTTCCCCCTGCTTGGCAATGACTATGGCCCCTCCTGGCTAAGGGAAAAATTAACCCTGTGCTGGCCAAAACCAGGACAAGGACTAAGTGTATGTCTTGAGTGCATGTAAAGAAAGTTTTATAAATATAACATATTATTAAAAAGAAAATAAATAATTTTAAATGTCTATTGTGGCATCTAATAGAAGAATTCTCAGGGTCAGGCATGGATAATTTACTCATTAAGAGAGGGGTTATAAATTTCAAATTCTCAAGACAAGAAAATAATGCTGTATGATTCCATCAATATGACAGGAATATAAATAATTTTAAATCATGCAGATAAGAACTGTACTCAAACCAAAACAATGTGCAATACCTCAAGGGTCTGTAATTTTCTTTCCAATGAAGGATATAGACTGACACTCAATCCAGACCAAGTAAAAATCTCATATAACTCATATCACTTTTCCAGAGAACATTCAGGCAATGCAAAAATCCTGTATACCTATGCACATTCACAGAACTGTATATTTTATATGGAATAATTTTTTGAAATAACTGCTCTGACCTTTATTATTAAATTATTCTTCATCAAGGAATACTCTGATGTGATTAACTACTTTTATCAGTACTTCAAATTGCTGGCTAGTTTTACTATTCATTGTGTTTCCTGGTAATAGATTTTTTTTCTCAGGTTGTGTTCTGTGTTTTGTTCCTTACAGGAACGCAGTTTGCATAGCAATATACTTTATTTATTGAACAATATTTGAGCAAGGTATTTCCTTGAAGAAAAAAAATACTAAGCAACATGCTGTGTTAGGCTTTTTATGTGTTTGTACAATACATTGAATCTGTGAATACAAGATATGAAACCACAAATGGACTTTCCATTCAAAATTACATTTCAAAACTCACCACTTTTGTGCATGTGATTTGTATTATAAAATGTTGCACTAATATGAATAGGTTTGTAATAACTACTAATTAAAGCAATAAAGAAAGGTAATACTAAACTTTTAAAAGGGCATTGCTTTAGAAGGCTTTCTAAAAAAATAAAACAGATAAAATGTTTCCTGGGGTTTTTCCCATCTTCATTTGTAGTTTTTACCCACAATAGAATTCACTATGCTTCGTTTTATTTTATTAGCTGTAAATGTATGAGTATATGATACCATATTTATAATCATTGCATTTATTGGATACAGGAATGTCTTATTTCCTACACTGATTTTTTTTAAACTACTGTTTCTACCCTATTTATATCTCTGTCAGAATGTTTTTTTTAAAATATTGGCTATTTCTTTATTTTCAATCATATTTACACTAGTACTTTTATGGCTTTCTCAAAGGCTGTTTTTTCCTCCACTGAGTTCTTCATTTGTTTCAGTACTATTGTATCATTTAAGATATGCATAGGTAATGGTCTTTATCTCCATTTATATCACCTTCATTACAGACTGTGATTTAAACTAGTTCTGAAGAGTAAAAAATTTGTAGACTGTGTTACTTAAAGGAAAGAGACAGATGTTTAAATTTAGATTATATAAATTCTACTCTGCATACATATAAAGGATTAAAATGTTACACAGAATTCATGTTGCACAACTTTGTTTCAATGAGGTCTATAAATGGGGAATAATTCTAATTTGATTTACTATCTTTTAAATGGCATCATGACACTTTCCTTGTACTGCATGTGTGAAAATAGAAGAGAATTATAACATCTATTTATAAAAAATACTGAATCTGTATCAGTATTTTTGCAACATTTTGTCATTAATGTATTCTTATGTTAATTTCTGTCATAATATTATACATTATTTTATTCTAAAGCTTGGCTTCTAAAATATATCACCAAATTCAGTTCAACTGTACTATGAGAAAATGTCTTTATTATTTTTGTAGTTAGGGAATGTAAGAGAGTTGTGGATATATATATCCAAATTTGATATTTTCATCCTTATTATATAGCTACAATACATTGAGTAAGCAGTATTTTTTTCTATTTTAAAATAAATTCTTTAGTGAATTTGATGTAACACAATAAGTGTTACATTTTATGCTTATGCAGCACCAAATTTTGTGATAACATCCAAGTATAAAAAACCACATGACTGTTAAATTTTTAATACAACTTTAACTTGAAAGAAATTTTACTTTAGTGCAAGATATTCTTTTAATAAACATCTTTAAATAAAGGAGCACCAGGGATCAATTCTTTTTCTTTCAGGAAAAAAAAAATCTATATAGTTTTGAGGTTCTGTATACTAACAAATTTGACATAACCTGTCATCACAAAGAATTTTTTCATGTTTTTTTCATATTTTTTCATGTTTTCTCCCTCAGCCAGGAAGGATATTTCTTCATCAACTAAAGAAAGTAACATTTGTCTTCTGAGACCTGGTGAATGCTGGGCATGTCAGGGAGAGGTTCTAATAGGGTTCCATGAATGGGTTAGACACGAAAATATTGAATATTACCATGCCTTATATTAGGGGGGAAAAATTATGTACAGTTGAAATCAATATACAGAAGAGCAGGGCTGTCGGGAAGTGTGGCATTTCTGAGGCAGGACCTGGTGGTCCCTGGGGGTTGATGTGGAGTCCTGGGTAGGGTGATGGGAGTTCTGGGAGTCTGGGCAAGAATATGTAGAACTTTTGATGTCCTCAGGGACATGACATTTTCACAGTGCTTGCACAGCCTTTAACGATGAACTCTTCAAAATATTCATTACTTTAGGTCCTCAAGCCTCTGGAGAGACACAGGTTTATCAAAAAGGGAAGGATTCTGTTGCAGCAGCCCTCTTGTTAGAAGGTAGAAATGAGCTAAGATATACTTCTTGTTTACCACATGAAAAGGGTCCTGGTCTATTCCTCTTTACGACTCAGCCATCCTGACTTCAACCATTCACTGACTCTGGCTGCAGCAAGCTCCTACTGTCGGTTTCCCTTGCAGCCTCTGACTGCTGGTTATTTCCTGCTAAACTATGAGTGCAGGTATCAGTTTGCAGACTCAGAATGCAGGCTTTTACCTGGCTAGACTGTGGCTGCAGGTTCCAACAACAGGCTCTATCTGCAGACTCAGGCCAACCTCACAGTAGTGATTCCTTCTTCCCAGGATCCTTCTTCTTCCAGAGCCTCTCATCCCCTCTTCCTCAAAAATCCTCCATGATTTCCCCCTTACCAGTTACCCCACTCCCTTTTATTACACTTATCTTTATTGGATATAAATGTGACTGATCAGGGGCAGGGCTGAATTGGGTAATCAACACAGCTGTTACTTATTGGGGCTGAGGTCACCTGGATTCCCTTTTCCTACAGGCTTCAGCTCTATAGCTGGACAGTTAAATTCTGTTTTCTACAACTGAACTTGACATGTAGCCTGCAATAATAGGCCCTAGTCAATGGAGTCAGTGGGATGAGAAAGCTAGTCAGCTTAATCCAAGGTAGGCATCTCAACTTGGTCATCTAAATGTCTTTAGATTCTTGTAGTGGTACTACCAGAGTATGATAGTGACACTTAAATTCATTCCTCTCTCATAATAAATGATAAAGCCCTGAGATGAATCAAAGTTTCCATACAAATAAAAACCCAGTCTTACTATTCACAGAAGTCAAAATATACTTTCCTAGGCAAGATATACTGAACATATACTAGCTCAAACATACATAAATGGGTATTCATGATGAATCTTTTTTTTTTTTTGTAGAAAAAGGATAAAATAAAATGATATAGCAATTAACAGACAAAGAGGAAAAGTGGATGGTTAATGCCATACATAACTATTGACAGCATAATTAACTGGGACAAATATTAGCCCCCAGTGAAAATTAGCTCTTATGTATTAAGTGCCAATATTCTATGGATAAGGCTTGAATTGTGTCACAACCATTTCAGTGAGATAGACAAGTAATTTGTTTTCATTTTAATTACTACTTCATGTATACAAGCTGTTGATAGTAATAATTAACCAGTCTGTTGAATGCTGAAGTTTTCAAGAAAAAAGAAAATAGAAAAAGAAAGAAAAAAGTATTATGCCGGTAAATACTTCCTTCTTTAGAGTATCCCAAATTAAATTTACTTGATATTTTTCTTGGTCACTACTCTAGTTCTATAATGAATACTGAAAACAAATTTAGCAGAAGAATGTTATGTGTAAAATATTATAATGCACATAAATACTTTTAAAATAGGAGAATGTTCAATTAATTAACAGCATCAGGTGTGAAAGCATATCAAAAATCTACACCTTCACTACCTTCACTACATCATATCTTAATATCCCCACTTAGGTCTGCAGAGTACTTCCTAGAACTCTAGAGGACAATCCACAAAGATTTTGTAATATTCAGATTTGAATTTCAGAAACAATGGTATGTTAATCCTAGTCATCTCTTCTGAATATGTTTTAGAAGGAAAAAGATTTTTTTTTTTTTTTCAAATAGATATATTGAGCTAAATTCTGGATTGGACTTTCTCTTTGTGGCTACAGTGACTACAGTGATTCCATTATGGCCAGTTCTACAAAATGGGTAAAATGAAGGGTGATCTAAAGCTGCCAGTAAAGGTACATTTTCTCTGGCTACTAGGTCAGGATGATATTCTGTGAATAAAGTATGAGATCTATACAAGGTAAATATTAACCTTTGATCACATGAACAGTTTCTGTAAAAACAAGTCAGCAAAAATAAACAGATCTGGTGTAAATGCTAGAAAATAAGCTTCATTGCTTGCCTTGATAAAGTGGTTATATAGTACAAACCTTTCATAATGTACTGAACGCCCATAAATCAATTTGAAATTAGTTTACTGTCATGTTGATAAATCTCATCTTATCATTATACCTTGAAGGTGATTTAACAAGTATTTCACAGTGTATAATTTTTACCATGTTAGGGAGAGATAAGAAAGCAAGTGTTCCAAACGAATAATCATTGTCACATTCATAAATTCTGCTATGTTAAAGGTTTGAATAAAGTTTTGAATAAAGCTTTTGGATACAGCCATGCATAATGATGGTTCTACTGTGTGTGTAAACTCTGAAAACTCTTCAGTTAGATATAACTTCAATGTATTATATCCTTTTTTTTGTATATATAACCAATTTTTCCTAGAGACTGGAAATAGATCAAGTCAGTGTAAGTATGAATAGTCCCAAAAAGGGTTGCTTGTTTGTTTTTCTTTTGGTTTTTATTGCCTGTGAAATTCTCAAGAAATGGAAACCCTTGTGCAGGAAGACATTTAAATTGCTTTCTGGAATTGTCCATACTGAAGAATAGAACTGATAATTTTCTCTAATTAACAAATTTCCTGTCTTTTAATTCAAAAACAATTGAATATTGGTTAACATATATATAGTAACATACATGCAATTGTATAACTGAATTAATTAAAGAAGCGTACAGATATAAGTTGACTACCGATATTATGTGTATTCATGTTTTTTCTAGCATCCAAAAATAAGCATTATGATATCATGAATGATATAATTACATTCCAGAGCTACCTGCAGAAACTGTAGCTCTCATTCTTTCACTAAAGGGAATTGATGATTTTGTCACACAGTTAGAAGTTACAGCTATTTGATTCAAGGCAGGTGCTTATTTCAGGATCTGTAAGGGAATAATATCCTATATTCTTTACACCTTATGATAGATATAGCTATTGTACAATGAATGATAAGCAGTGCAGGGGTTTCTAGCTTCAGCCATCTCAACTATGTAGCAGCCCAGTGCTAATGAAGAAATGAACCCTACTGGTCGTAAGCTAGCATTTCTGCATGATTCTTCATTTAGTGGAAGGAAGGTCACCCTGTGTCTACTGTTGCATCATGGTCATCAAGAAAACCAGTATTGCCACAGCTAGCAACAGACCAGTGATTAAAATTGTGTCAGCTTTGCTGAATGCTAAATGCATGCTGCTTTAGTCTTGGTCAGTCAAGTTGCTAGAATACCGGCCAATGTGGAGTTTAGTACTGGGTATGTCTTGTTATAATACACAGTTTAAGTGTGAGATAATGGTGCAAGCCTTAAAAATATGGGCACAAGTTGGGGGAAAAAAAAGAATTTCCAGTCAGTCAGTGAAGGGACGAACCTTGACAAATGTGAAAAGAGTGCTTCAAGAGTTACAAAGAAATAAGGACTAGACAAGTGAAATCAGCAGCATATGAATATATAGTATATTACTATAAATCATCAGCAGCAAAACAACAGCCCAGCAAGAAATTACATGCAGCCCAGCCTATCTAGAAAGTCCATGCCATAAGAGGAGAAGCAGAAGGAAGAGGAGTGGGAGATAGCCACCATGGGATCTGTGGTTGCAGAAGTGGTGCTGAGCCAGGCATTGCTGCCAGGTTGCCTGATAGCTGTGGGCTCCAGCTTTCCCTTCCTTTGACCCCCTGTCTGTTTCCAGTGCCCCTGGGGGACCTGGGACCTGCCTGGCAGTTGTTCCAGGCTGCACATGATGCTGCAGTTGAACAAGTGTGTGCCCAAGTGAATTATTTCCTCACAAATCATGCAGGGTTTTCAACCTAGCTGAGTGGTTATGATTTTGAGCAACAATGCTACACTTCAAGAAATAGAAAAGTCTTCACCACAGCCTGTAATGCAGACAGCAGAACTGAAGCACCTTACTGTTTGGTACATTAAAAAAAAAATTTTAAAAAATTGAGTGTACTCAAAAAATTAATATCTAGGTTAGAAAAACAATGGGTTACTCATGATAATGAGTTCTTCCTCAATGGCACATGGCTTTGAACCCTGAATATAAGATTCAGGCATTGTTCAGTATTTTGCTCCTGTGTTATATTTAAATACAAGGACACAGGCTTATGTTTTGTGTTATAATTTAGTAAGGTTAAGTCATCCATCATAACAAAATATTTGCTCTCTCTCTTTGTAGTATCTATAATATATTAGACAGAAAAATATGAAGGATCTTTCATGTGACTTTCATGTCAGCTGATGAAACAATGCAAAACTTGATGAATTACCATTCACTTTAATTAAATACTGCACTAAAATAAATTTCTTGCTTTATTGTAATTTCCTATAGTTTTTTAAAACTATATATGTTTGGAGGACAAGATTATCACTAATACTGAAAAATTAATCAGAATATAATAGAAGAACATTTGAAATATTTCCCTTTGCTATAACCATCTTCAAATCTGAAAGCAGTAGTCAAGAGAAAAGAGGAAAAAGATCATCCCACTTGCTGTCAGTTGTCACAAATAGAGATATCAGAGCTATATCTGATTTGAAAAAAATTATGAGAAAATGTGGTGTTAATTAAGCAGCAAATACAGACATAATTATTTTTCTCCTACTGTTACCATTTTAGAGACCTAGATGATTATTGAGTATGTAAACATATTTCTAATATGAGAAAGAAGTCTCTCTGGATATACGCCAGATTTGATCAGAAACAAATTGAGTTTAACACAAGTTTGATAAACTTTTTTCTCTTTATTTAAGTGCATTTTGACAAGAAAAATAATGTTAAACTGCCTTTGATTTCTTACTTTTAAATGCACTTTATACTTGCTCAAGATCTTGTATATGGTTTCTCCTTCCATTATTGCCCAAGCATTTAGAAGAATATGAAGTCAGTTTTTCACTGTAAAAGGTCATAAATGAAACGGAATGAAGCAATGTTGACAACAAACACTTTGTGGATCTATCTGGGGCCATTTAAGGGTTGTTTGCTTTTGGATGAAGGATTACCTGTTAAATCTGAAAGAGGCTGCAAGCTGAATAAACACCATCTAGTAGGGTCAGCGATCCTTATTGTCATGCAGTAGAAGGAACAAGAATGTTCTAGGTCAATCGGTGATACACCACTGTCCTGGTTTAGGACA
>VYXD01012306.1:602422-705450 GCA_013397195.1 Hylia prasina | reverse complement strand
AATTCTGTGATTCTGTGATTCTTGATTGCTACAAATAGAGGGACTATTGCACCAACTATACTTCCAGGTGGGGATGTGTGGTGGACCTCTCCCTGTGAAAACAAAGACTCACAAGTTCAGCCACACCTGAACGGTTTCTAAATTTTATTGCTGTATCAGTTCAGTTCCCCAGGATGACATCTGGTAAAGGATTTATATTCAGATACGTCAAGTCTTAACTCTTTTCAAGGCATTTAGAAGAGATCAAAATACTATATACCTCCTACTTCTAACTTGCTAGTTGCAACTCAGTCCACATTTTTAAACAGATTTGATTGTCTAGGTTATTCTATTTCATAAAACTTTAGGGGTGGGCATATGATCAAACAAAATTAGTTCATGGCAGGCTTTAGCATTTCATCATCATGGCAAAGAAGCTGTGAGAACCAGAAATGTTGCTTTATTGTACTGGTGTCAGGAAGGCTGCTCTGGAAAACAATCCAGTGGGACAGGGAAGTGGTGAAGAACAATTAGAAACCTGAATAATAGTTAAAACATAAAAGAAGACAAGATTATATCTCTTTTTTTTTTTACAATAGGTGTAATTTTCTGCAGGTACCAATCCATGTATGTGCTGGGGACGGGGGGCCGGGGGGGGGGAGGATTTGATAGACATGACAACTGACAAAGATGAATGATGATGTGGTCACTAAAGATCTTGTCACCTTCCCTGAAAAACATTCTTAGTGCTGCCATATAATTTGACATCTGTGTTTCTTGTATAATCTTCTATACCAAATATCTTCCTGTGTATTTTCTAGTCCTTGTTGTTGTAATATTCATGCTCCTCACAGCTGTATGTTCTCGTCTCCACCCTTATAGTCTCACTGTTGACTCAGAGAGACAGAGAGGTTTTCTAAATAAGCGTGTTTTGCAGCTTTTGATGTCTCAAGAGGCAACCTGGAACAGAGGCTAGACCATGTTAAAGGAATGAAGTAGATATTCATCAAAAAGGCCTTCAAAGGATACACCTTGGGCAGTACAAGAGCATGGCCAAGGCTACACCCAAGATAGACAATGGGTCACATGTTTTTAGACTTTGATAAGTTTTGGTCCATTTACATATTGGGGTTAATTGTCCAATTACAGCTTCAGGTAATGAAGTCCCATCCTCCCAGATTGCTCTCCTCAGTTTGCTGTTGTTTACACTTTTTGGGCCTGAAGCTGTAACAGTGTCCTTGGTTCTCAGGCTGGAAAAGGATTGTTTTGTCTAACTGAGCTGTGAAGAGAACTTACTAACCCTTTATATAAAATTCAAAGTTATATACTAATGCAGTACAGAATCTGGAAAATATGAAAACTAAAACTTAAGGCATGACTTAGACTATGCAACTGTAATAAAAGATTCAATTGCAGCTGTCCCAAGTACTTATCCCAACAGTGCTTATACCCTTCAAGAAAGTGTGCCAATAAGGTTGTATTCTCGTTGGGTTTATGTCAGCATATCTGTATGTTGATTCAAGAGAGTCCCACAGTCTGGCAGTAATCCACAGTGGTTAGGAAGTCCAGTCAGGGAAGAGGACCATGTCTATCAGGACTGGGAAATACAAGCACAAAACAAAAAAAACTTAATCCTTTCCCCAGCTAGTTTTCACACCATATGCAGAAAAACAACAAACATATCAGGTAAATGAGTTGTACTGCAAGGACACTGGATGTATTAGCTCCAGCACATCAGCAGGTTAGATGTTGCCAAGGTCTTTCTGTCTTCACAGAGAAAGAGAAGGGACTGAAGGATAATCTTGATGGAACTTTGCAAAGGTTTAGAGGACTTTGTGAAAAAGTGCAGGTGATGCCATAGACTGAAAAGGGTCGCAAGAAATCATTTTGATAGTGAACAGAACTGAAATGAAAAGTCAAAGATCTTAAGAACCTTGAATGAGATCACAAGTGGCCTGTGTCAGACAGAACAAAGAGTGAAACAGTACAGAAAAAAGAGTGAAAAGCTTCCAAACCAAGAGTATTATGATCAAAATTAATGACTCATAGAACAGCATTTTGTAGCAGCAGTCTGAATGGATAAGCAAAGAGAAGGATCTCTTAAAACAGAAGAAAATAATTATGTACTATTAAAGATGCAAGATAGTGAAAGCCTGGATGAGTCATACTGTGTAAAGGATCTTCAGCAGAAGGATTTGACAATATTGTGCCATGGCCAGAATATGAAAAACGATAAACTGAAAACGATAAACTGAAAACACAACAACTGAACAATGACCTGGATAGATAGTAGGCTTGGCCACAATAAGTCAGAGGAATATCGTTGTGGAGGAAAAAGGTGTGGATCCACAAATTGATTTTCACTCTAATCAGCAGCCTAATGGCTGGATTTTCCAGATATGAGCTTCAGCCTTCAAATAATGTGCTAACCACATGCAATCACACAGCTTCTTCCACAGAGGAAGGGGCCAGCTGTGCACTTGTGGATAAGTTGTAAAGGCATTTATGCTGGGTGTTGTATAAGAGAAAACAGCACAAGAAAGATCGTATTTTGATCAAATGTATTCATATTCCTATTACTATGCTTGTGTCTGGGATATCATCATAGTCTATTAGACCTTATTCACAAAGAAGCAGGCTGAGACATCAAATTATCCTAATCATTTGGCAAAGGGTAGATTTGTGCTTCCCTGTGCAGAAATACAGCAAACAGGCCAACTTCAGAAATTAAAGGGAAATTGAAAGAAGAATCATTGCCTCAGATGGAGTTCAAATAATCGCTCTAGTAGTATGGATGGAGTGAAGAAGGAGAAGGGTATTTAGTAGAGCAAGAATTCACCATATGGTAGAGTCAGTGCAGAGCATTGGCCTCAGCTGAGGCACACACATTGCTCACCCACGGAAATTGTACTGTGAGAAGAAAACTACTCAGCTGGTGCTGGACTGAGGAATGTGTCAGTAGGCAGGAATGGACGAAGAGCAAAGTGAGTACAACAGATATCGGGGGGAAGAGAACAAGGGGAGCTTGGGCAAACCTGCCTCCTCTGAAGAGCAGGTGGCTGTACCATCCAGAGCATGATCTAAAGAGCAGCCTGAAACACACAGCTGGGAAAACTACCAACTTATGGACAGGAGCTGTGGCAAAGTCTTTTTCTCTGACATTGTTATTGGTGGTTACTGGTACAATTACCACTGTCAGCAAACTGAGCAGTTAAAAAAATCCCTCTTCTGGGAAAATAAGGGTGGCTAAGGATTTAGGGCCTTTTGATCAAATCTCTGTCTCAATAGTTGAGATTGATGAGCAATGGGTAGAAAGATTATTTATTCGCTTTTGTGCTTTCTCTTCCTCCGCAGAGTTGTAAGTCTCAACATGTCACACTCACCAAATATGTTAGTGGAAGGCAAGTCTGCAAATGTATGTAATCTTTTTCCTTAGGGTTGAGCCTAAATGTCCTGATCTCCCTTAGCTGCTAGAAAATTACTCAATTTATTGAAACATGAACAACCATATGTGACACAGGCTTGTGCATAGGGTTGGATTTTAAATCAGGTCATATTCCTACAGGCACCATTGACTCAAATCCATACTGAACTGTGGCTATCAGAGACCATACAGATACCATTACAGCGTCCTTGCTTGCTCATGGAAAGGCACAGCAGTATCTCCTATTAAATGGCAGTGATCTATCTAAAGAGATCATGGGGTCACCAGGACAGACTCTGCCACCCAAATGGCCTTAGGACATGCAGCTCTTCAGCCTTGAAACTTTCCTAACTCAACCAAGGAGGTAAACAGCATGTGGAGACATAAAATTCACATTTACAGATTACATCTATAGATGAGAACAAGAACTGCTATGCTCAGATGAGTAGGAATTGATGAGATTCTCTGTTCTGCTATCACTCCAAAGAAGAGGAAATGGCTGTTTTCATTCAATTTTACCTTTATTTTGATAGGACAGCCTTTTCAATTGATTGCACTGAGCCTCCAAAATCTTTTCTTAGGGATGCTGCTGAATTCAATAGCTAGGTTTTTCCTTACAATTTAGCTCTAAGGTATTTCCACAAACAAGTGGAAAAAAGAAAAAAAAAAAAAAGGCAAAAGGAAAAGTCTAAAAGTGTTTATTAAACACTGATGGGAATCAAAGCACTAAATATCTGATTTTAGTTTAATCAGATTGTAGCCTGTAGTTTAGGGAAATAACTTATCTCAGTTTTATTTTTTTTTATAGACTTGTGAAGTAAAACCTGTAATTTAGTGAATGGTAAACAAGTAATGAGTGCTAAAATTTAGTGCAACAAATTTATTTAAAATATCAATCACACTAAGCCTGAACTTACAAACACAAACTCATCATTAATACATTTACAGTTGTGCAAACTGTAAACATTGACATTTAGCTTTAAATTCCTAACAGTCAAGAAGTGGAAATGTAAAAATTTGATTCCAAGTTGTCACTCACAGAACTACTTTTGATTTCAAGTTTTTTGTGGATATCTTAAATCATGTTCCAGTATTGATGATAAAAGATATATACCCTTATTGGGACAACATTCTATGCATTTCTTTCTAATGTATATATAAACTGCTTCAAGTCTAAGTGAAGTTTTGATTCTCATAAGGGACTGTCTAAGGTATTCTTGCAGGTGTAATTTTAAACAAATCAGAGATCTGTTAAATACCTTGTCACCTCCAAGCTGCAGAAAGTCATTATGCAGTAACCACTTCATTTTACGTTCCCCCACACTCTGTTCTCTGGAGTACAGTATCCATCTTTCACTGGAGGATACAGACACTCAACTTTTGTACACCCTTGCTGTGTTTGCTCCCTCTGTATGGTCTCTGAAGGGAGCAGATGTTGCAGGGAGGATCTGCCCCCTTCTGCACAGCTGTGGGGAGTTCCCAGAGCAGCAGAACCCCCTACAAAGGGAAGCTGGATATGGAGATACTGAAATATGGGCATGTTCTGTTCAAGTCTACCCTGCCTCTTAGTCTCACAGGGATATCCTTACAGGGGGTACACAGCTGAGCTAAAGGCTGAATGAAACCTGGTTTGTGACTCTGCAAAGGCTTGCTCTGAAAGCCACTTCTTGTCTAGATCCTATGATGTGGATTTACTGTTAAATCAATGTTTCATGGCAGCAGTCCCTCTGCTGTGTCTCTGTAATTTGGCATGGAATTCTTACTGAATGAGACTTTGTCACTTTGGTATTGGTTTCTGTGTTTATGTCATTTGAAAGCAACAACCTCTAGAAAACTTTTGTGCCCAAACACTATGACATTTTTCTTCTAATATGATTCATTGATTTAGACATCTGACTGAGAAAGTTACAGATTCCTTTTTATTTACAATATTTTTTTTACTTTTTTGTAAACAAAGCAGACTCTAGGAACATGAATACCTCATGCAACCGAACCAGATCTGTATTGTAACTGAGAAAAGTAAGAAAAAAAAACCCCAAAAAACAAAACCTCTGTGTATTTTCTACATAGTTGTCTCTGCATTGTTGTACTTCCCTAGTCTATAGCTTACAGTGTGGAGTCAGTTCCCCCCTGCTTTTGTAGTCTTTCTGCTGAAAAACCAAACTGCACCTTGTTGTAATAGGAAGATAAGAATTGCTGCTTTTTAAAATTACCTAAGTTATGAGTATCTGCTCTCTGGACTGTTTAAATGCAATAATCCCCAGACCTAAAGTAGAGTAAGAGCTACTTTTCTTCAGCATTAGCAAAGCAGGAATAAATGTTTTGTTATGGATGAGGTGCATGTGCTGCCTGGAACTAAGATACAAGCCTGGGCAGAGAATACCTCTCCTTTCACAGTGCTGTGAATCTGGAGTGTCAGAAAGAAACTTTTGTATGAGACACCTGATGATTTGATGAAGAAAAAAAAGAAATGTGAAAGTGAGTAACATTTCAGAGAAAGCCTGTTTTCAAAACATAAATATCTCCAACACAAAGGCTGTAGTATTGTTCACAACTCTGAAAAAATGGAATGAGGGACCTGGTGCTCCTTTTTCCTTGGCAACCTAATTTTTCCAAAATTGCCTCTTTGACATTCCTTGATGGCCTTAGAGGCCACAAAGCAGATGGCATCTAATGTATCCTAAAGGTATGAAAGTTAGACGGCTAAGTTTGGGCCAGTCACAGCAGTCTTCTTTTACAATTATTAAGGAAAAATGGCCACCTCCAGAGATAGTTCACTCAATCTCTCTTGGACAACTATTTTAGGCTAAGATGAGTCATTTATGGAGGCACTTTTTTCTTTTGAATCAACTTTAAAGGTACTACAGGTACACAGTTTAGATCTTTAACTGCCAAAGTTTGGGGAGACTTTTTCAGTAACTCATGCAGTGTACATCACTAAATATTCAGCCCACTTAAATCAAATGTCCTAATATGAAATAAGAATATTAAATCAGGATAAGGTAGGTTTGTTACAAGCAGGAGTAATTGCTTATTAAGCCAAGAACACCAGCAAAGGGAAACACCTTACACTGAGGAAGGGAATGAGAGGGCCTTTGAAGCTACAGTCCTTCCAGGTATTACCAGACTCCCCCTCTTCCCCAAAGTAATTTGATTCCCAAATGGAACTATATTGCTGTGTTTCTAACACTATAAGGCACTTACTGTATATTATGCACGATATTATTTTGACATTGTCTTATGGTATTTCAAAATAAACCTATTCTCTTCATTTTAGCATTACTAGGAGGTTGCTTCCCAAGCTCGCCAGAAAATTTTTTTCCCTGAAAAGGTTGTCAAGCATTGAAGTAGCCTTCTCAGGGAAGTGGTTGAGTCATCCATCATCCCTGGAGGTATGTAAAAGGTGTGTAGATGCAGTACCTAAGGACATGGTTTAGTGGTGGACTTGTCAGGGTCAACTGTTGGATTCATTGATGTCAAAGGTGTCCTCCAACCTCAACAATTCCATGATTCTCTGTTTTTAAGTGTAAGCATTGACTTCATGGAAAGCTGACTGAGTCTCCAAACTGAGCTTGGTGCTGTCACATAACCACGAGGAATTCAGTGACGTTTGGGAAAGAAATCCTTATGGGCTATCAGTTATGAGACAACGGCTTCCTAGGTTCTCCATCATAAAAGACATTCATGGCACTCTGAAGTGGCAGTCAGATAACTTTGAACATTTCAATAGCCCATGGATGCCTATTTTTAGGGCACCACACTCCACCCCTGTACTCTGTCGCCGCCGTCTCTTCTGTTTCCACATGCTGAGCAGTTTCAGATGCTTTTCCTTGTTTCTGAGAAAAGCATGTAAGGCAGTCAGGAACAATCCAGCAGAGAACAGCATGTGGAAAGAAGGGAAAGCAGAACACTGTGGAGAAAATCTTCCTTCAGGGACTCCGGAGGTTTTCCCTGTTGGTAAAGAGGTGCTGTTCTTCTACCTGTCCTAGAACACAACAGACTGCGTTGATGACCACAGACACATCTTACATTTGTTTGAGTGTTGATATCAGTCCTGAACGCACTGATAAACCGTTAAATGCGTGCCATAAATTAAACTGCTTTAATCCCCATTTGATTTACACCGAGATGAGCTTTTTTATCCCATGTCCAGGTGTGGGAACCGAAAAAGTAGAGGATTTTCACAGCATTGCAATAAGCTTACACAGATAGAGGTTTGAAAGAGAGTTGACTTTTAGGCCTCGAAATATTTAGATCATAGAAAGTTTCTGAGCTGCAAAAATACAGAACGAGTAACTATTATATACTGTAAGGTGTACACATAGTGTTTAGTGATTGAGTTAAGTAGACACTTATAAACTTTTATCATTAGTCCATTGGCTAAAAAACATTTAAAAAGCCTTGCAACAAAGAGAACTTTGGCTTCTGTTGTTATGGCATGAGTTTTACCACCTTTTATGGCTCTAGCTTCACTAAGACTGATAATGAAATAAAAAACTCATGGAACACCTCTCAGTTACTCCATCCCTTTATTGGTGATTAGATCCAACATCCAGGAGGCTCTCTCATGTTCTGCTCACATTTGTATTCACCGTCTCAAGGACAGCTAATGAAACAGATGTCTTTGAGAGGGAGACTCAGTACTGTGTTCAGCTTTTGTTTTCCTGCTAATGCCCTTTCTCCCATGTATTTTTTGAACACAGAAACTTGAGTGAAGGTGCCAAACACAGATACTTCAGAGATGTATTCTTCATTGAGGCTGAAGGTCTTAAGTTAGGAAATTGCTTTGGATTTGGTGGCAAAAAGGGAGACTGCCAAATTCTTCTTCCATGGCCTTGTAACTCTCAAATTCAGGGCCACAAGACAGACAAAGATGACAAAAGGATAGAGCCAACACACTTTGACTTTTTGATGGTGATGTCCATCAAAGATTTTCTGAAGACAGATATTTAATCCAGAGTTGCCCTTGAAATATCTTTCTAATTTTTTTAATTTGATGATGGGGGCAAGAGCTATGAGATTATCTTTCTGAAAATAAACCCTTTGAGATGTTTCTAATGAGGACTACTAATCAGGCACATGGCACAAAGTACTCCATAAAAATACTTGAAAATATGTATGGCAAGTCAGGGGTAATACAAGAGTTCTATTACTCCCAGGTGGTATTTTCTTTGTCTTTGAAATACTTGCTATCTATCAATGCAATAGAGAAGGACTGTCCTGGCAAGTAGCAACTTTAGCTGGTTTTCTTACAGGATTGTCCTCTCTTTCAAAGAGTACATTCCCTGTTTGTATCACATTAACCAGCGTATCCTCACCAAATATAAATCAATAGAGCTTGAATTACATTCCTCTATCTATGCTGACTTTTTTCTCTTGAGGATATGCACTACAGCCTCTGAAACTTTTTGGCATAGAATAGAGGGACTTTTGGATTATTAAATTAATGGGAAATATAGATTCACTCTGAAAAAAATATAATACAGAACAAGAGCCAGAAAGCAGAATTATGAGAACTCCTGACTTTCAGAAATGATTCATAACTGAAAGAACATGACTAGTTTTCTTCAGAATGTTGAAAGGTTTTTCTTTTACCTAGGAAACAGAGCCATTTTGTAAACCAAACTTGTGGGGGGTTGATGACTCCATCTCTTCATAGAGAGAAAATATTGTTCATTACTTGAGGAAGATTCTTGAAATGCAAAGTTCAGAAGACATTGTTCAGAAGAAGTTTGTTTTCTTTACAGAGGGTTTCTGACCTGTAACAAGAGAGTAAAGAAAGCAAGAATCCTTATTTTATCTAGCACAGCTTGATGGCAGAATTCAGTAAATTTACATATTAACTGGAAAGAAAATAATAACTCTTTGTCAAGTCCCAAAATTGTTCTTAACTAGCAGAAAAGAATAGCAGAGGGACTGATTTCAAAAAGAGAAGGCTGTTGGTAAGGGACTTAAGCAATGACTATCAAATAGTCTGAAGAGAGAAATACTTTGGGTATTGATGCTTGCTAACATCATCCAGGCCACTCGAAATAAAGTCAACATCCTTGCACAGAAATAGTGACAAATCCACTGTGCAATCTTTGCCAAATCACAAAAATAAATTTTCTATTTTAGGCCACAAGAGCCCTACAAGACATGTTTAGGAACAACCTGGTAATTTTTCTCTGTGGTGTTAAAATGTTTAACTTTTAAAAGATTATTTTAATTTATTTGAATTGGTAGAACCTTAACTAAAATGCAGGCAGGCAGTCCATAGTAAATAAAGAAACCTTTTCAAATTGTCATTTCTTTGTCCCCATTTTGGCCCTAACTTCTTTAAAAGAGCAGTAGGATCAAGACACACAGACGTACAGTAGACTATCTGATGAAGAAAGTGCCTCATAGGATTCCTTTCTGACTGATATGACTTTGAATTTGCAGTCTGGTCTATCCATAAACCTCTTCAAAGGCTAAATATGGGTTGGGCAGTGAAATCAAGTTCCTGAACTGTTCCCTCTCTTGAACTATTTGCAAGGCCTTGAACACCTACAGTGTCATTTTTCTGGATGTGGTCAAGGCCAGGAAGAAGCATGACAGAAATATAGTTCTAGGTTTTAGAAAGAAGAGTAAACTAGAAAAGTTATGACTATTCAATTACAATAACTAGTTATGCAAGTTAGTCACCTGCTTCAAATCCCATTGTCAACAAGGAACACTTCTGTAGGTAGGCTTAGATATAAAATCCCTAGGGCCCTCCCTGGATGTAGTCAGGCACAACCATCCCTTTGCTACCAAGATAAAGCAAGAAAGCAAATGGTCTGAAGACCTGTGATAAGGGCAGCTAAATCCACTACTTGCTTGTAGCCTTGGGCACTCTAAAGAAAAGAAATACCCTGACACCTGGGTCAGATTGCAGTGGGGCTTGAATTGCCAGACTCCTTCATCTCATCTGTACATGCAGCATGGTGCTGCCTTTGCCCTTGGAGTCGTGTACATGTATACATTGCACAGCAAGGAAACACACCATGATAACTCTGCAAAACTTCTGGGAGATCTTTTTAGAAAAAGGCCCTCAGAAGGCTGAACAATGGCTTTTCTCTGACCTCGAGGGCTGGGACAGAGCTAATGAGGGCAGCAGAAATATCTCCACAATAACCATTGTTAAGAGGAAATAATATTTTATTCCCCAAATGCTTGACAGTAGAAGTTCATCCCACTCCCAGCCCGGAGTAGGGCCCTGGGAGCCACTGGCTTATCTCCAGCCCTGGGCTTTGGTACCTCCCTGGGGACAGGAATGGATTATGGTCCTATGGGTGGGCCCAACTTGGCAGGGCCCATGGCTGAGCAAGGAAGGGCTATGAGGAGCTGGGGACCAGCATTGCTGTGGTGTTGCAGAGGCAGGGGCTGACAGCCTCAGTGGGCTGTTGTGTGCCCATCCTGGGCCACAGGCAGGGCAGGGGAAGTGGTGGGAGGCCACCAGGAATAGTCAGTGGGGGTGGGTCTCAGGCATCTGGCAGTGGCCCAGGCAATGATTAACAAAACCAGGGTAGATGCTGGCTATGTTCTCTTTCATATCTGTTTTTTAACCTTAGTTTTCTACCTTGGTCAAAATATCTACATGACAAGAATGGAAACACGAACAGGGTTTTAAAGTAAAATGTCTTGTACATACTTTCAAGGAAATTGCATTGTGTTGTACATGTTATGTACAATTGTAATGCTTTTTTTCATTATTTTTAAGAAAGAGTCCTTGAAAAAAGAGTGTGCACAGGAGAGGACAAGTTGTCTATCCACAGTCCTTGTAAAATCCATAAAGTAACATGTGGCTTATTTTCACCACTGTTTGATGGTTACCTTTTAGCATGAATGCTAACAGGACAATGGAAACATAACAAAAATAGTGCCCAAACATCTACTACTATTTTAAGAAATATTTGAAATGAGGCTTAACATTGTTGGCAGCTGTGAATGAACCCAGAAAACAAGACAGATCCAGCAAGCATCACTGGTCAGAGGTGCGTAACACTCTCTGATTAAGCATCTAGCAAATAATATCAACTAGCTAAAATGAAAATTTTATTTAACTGGAGACTATTGCATGCCTGGGTTGCAGATAACAACAGCTCTCCTTTAAAATAACTTTCTGAAAATCTTAGAATTACCTTTTTTTACAGTGGTCCAAAAAACTAAAGAAACACCAGCTAGTCCATCTTGCATTTAGTCAGGTAAAATACAGGGAAAGCACTCCACCTCAAACAGCCAACTGCATCATACAGCGTAGGGAATACATATCTCTAGACACTGATTGGATCTGAAAACACCCTGTGAGGCATCCTGAGTTGCTGCCAGACCACAGCACTGACCAGCTGCTGCAACAGGTGCAAGGTGCTCAGGGTGGCCATGGGATTCTGTACCCACCAGCCAGGGTCTCATTGGATTCAGCAAGCCTGGGGATGGTGACCAGGTACACCCAGAGCCATGTGGCTGCTCAGCTTGGTCACAGGGCCAGGACAGGACTGAGGTCTAGTGAGGTCAAGTTTGTAGGTCATGGTCAGTGAGGTACCCGTCCAAGAGTAGCCATGCCTAGAGCAATAGTCAGGCAGGGAATAGGCAAGGTCAGGCAGAGAGGCCATGAGTTCAAATGCAGCTCCAGGGAAAGAGGAGCTCTTTCTGTGCCGGCTCTTTCACAACAATGTGATGACAGTTCATTCAAGTAAGCCACAGCAAAGCTGGCCTGAGCATGTGTAGCCAGACCCCAGGGAAGGGGAAGGGCTTACAGAGCCTGTATGATGTACAGCCACAGCTGCCTACCCAAACAGGAGGATTTTACTCTAAGGTACAGTACTAAGTCAAAGCTTTCCCTCTAGTTAGGGCTCAGTGAGAGTTTTAGACTTTGGTCAGCATCCCCCATCCCCATCCCTGGAAGTATTCAAGGCTGGTTGGATGGGACTCTGAGCAACCTGGGCTAGTGAAAGGTGTCCCTGGCCATGTCAGCAGGGCTGGAACTAGATGATCTTTAAGGCTGCCTCCAACCCAAATCATCTTATGATTCTATTAACACCTTCAAGAAAAATAAAGGGAGAAAAAATGCTCAGTAAGAAGCAAAAGTAAACAGATACGTAGAAAACCTGTTGTATGCAGACTGAACCCAGGAATGTCATTTTTTACTTCAGAAAAATAGTATTCTTACACACATAAAACAATGCTTGCCAAAAAAAGAGAAGGAAATGAGCAGTCCTGCATGCCCAGGTGGTTGAATAACAGAAGGATGAAAAATCAGATGCTAGATGAAAAGTGATGTGAAGCATTAAGAGAAATTTTGTCGTCAGGTAAAATTATGCCCTGGAGCTATACCTCAGGTTGGAAATTTTTTTCTAGAACTGGACAGCCTCTTGAAAGCTTTTCAATGCCTTGGTTCTATATCTTCCCTAAAAATATTCTGACTAAATGTTTTCACCTGGATCTGATCTCCACTGGTTTTGGAGTTTTACCATGTTTCTATAACTTCATGACTGGAGATTTGACATCCATTTTGGCAATTCCTGATTGAAATTCCTTCAACAAATCATATTTTTAGATGCAAATCCCACTGGGGGAATGGAAAGAACATTTCATTCTTAATGGAAACATCTTGTACTATAAGCATTTTGACTCCAAATGTAATTTTGAAATAGTTATCCTTGTATGTTGTAATTCAGCAGACAACAGGGTAAGGATCAATAGCTGCCTTCATTTGCTGTTTGTCTGACAACATAGAACACGTCCCTTAGGGACCTATGCTTAAAGCAAATATTGTTGCTAAGAAACCCATTAAAGTGTGTTGTTAATTGACGATGAATGGCCTTCTAATTCTTGGGAACGTTTCTTACAGCTCTGTTTCTTGTGGTGTACAAATGAGACATCATGTACTGGGAGCTGCTGATGTCAATGACACTGGTTTTTAAAGAAGCACACACAGCAGGGGATAAGAAAGGCCACAATTATCAGATAAGGGAATTGCCTTTATTTGCTTTGATGGTGGTTATTTTATTTGGGTGGCATCACAGAACTCTGTGTGACTGAAAGGAAGCAAGCAAGAAAACAGAAACAGATGGGTTTCTCAACCATGTGAATGAGATCCTGTAAAGCATTCGCATTTGCACACGTTTTCCCTACGCCTGAAATACTTCTGCTTTTCATAAGCTTCCTCCTAGATTCCAGTTTTGTTATAAGAGCTAATCATACATTTTAAAACATAGGGTTTTAACATTTTCACACATGTAGGTCCCTCATTCTCTTGGCCTTTCATCTGCTGGGTATTTAACAAGCCCTAGGTTTGTCTCCCAAATCTTTCTAGGTTGTAAATTGTTACTTAATACAAAGTTCATCCAACAAATTGTGTTCCTAACCATAATCATTGCTTTGGTTTCCAAAAATCTACAACAGTTACACAAACTAGAAGCAGAGAAGAGAACAAGATTTAAGTGAAACATGACATAAATCATATATACACCTATACCAATGTTATCTCACATAGACTTTTCTGACAGAATACTGCATGTTTGTCTCAGGAGGTGTTAGTCAATGTTTTGTAAACAAAAATAAGACATTTTTTAAGAATTTAATAACTCATTTCTTAAATTTCTTTCTTCATGTCTGTATCCCTAGTTTTAATTGACATAAATTGCTTATTCCAATTTGATGTGTAGGAAAGTGCAATGAAAAGGCCTAATAATATAACACAAAATATTTTATGTGAATCTTTTCAGGCAGCAAATACTATGTTGAGGTGCAAAGGAGAGAATTTATTTTTGAAATTTTAAAAAAAGGAAGCATGTTCATGCAACTTACAACATTTTTTTAGAAAATAATTTCACTTTTTAGACATTTCTTTAAGTTTACAAAAGATCAATAAATTATTTGATCTAATCTTAGTAAAAGACTTTTAATGATTCTTCTTTTGGAAATCAGAAATTTTTTTAGATTGGTTTCATTTCAGTCTTGGAAAAATTTGGGTATTTGGAAATTTGATTCTGAATGCTTAGGTGGCTGACTTAAATGCAGATGTATGGAAGTCAAAGCAGCATTGAATGGTGTAATGGTTTCATGTTCGCTAGTTTTTACCTCTCCTGGCTGGTGCATCAATTTGCGTAGTTGTTTGAGTGTCTTTTCTGCTGTGAGCTAGGATTAAAAGAAGCAAAGCAGGCCTAAACTTAAGGATATAAAGATAGATTTATTAATACACATTAAGAGAAGAAAATGAGAATCAAAATGAAACTTTCAAAAACACTTCTCCCCCCCCTAAAAACTGTTCACTTTCCCACTGACAACATAAAGACACAAAACCTATGATTTTCAGTCAGTTTCATCACTTAAAATAGTCTTTCATCAGTTCGTAAGGAGAGGAGTCTCTCTTAGAGCTTCCATTGAGTCTCCCCACTGACAACATAGAATAGTTCTCTTCTGGGTCTTAACTCTCACAAAAACAGCTGCCCAGGAACCTGCCTTTGTGAGGTCGCCTGCTTAGCAGCTTTCCCAACACTGCATATGGGTCATGGATGCTTTGGGGTGTCATTTTAAAGATAAGCAACTCCAAAGGCAAAGGATTTTCTTCATCTCAGAGATCGCTTCTCCTCTCTTCACTGGCAAAGAGAGCTTCTTATCTCATCTCATCTTTCTTTGTTCAAACATCTCATGGGATCACAGGATCACAGCTACTAATTCAATATTCCCTCTGTCTATTACAGATACCTTTGCTCAAATCCACAAATCTGAATAATTCAGATTCTGTCCATACTGCGCACCAGTGTCGACCAAACAAACCTTTGCTAAGGATTTTGGAGGGTTATTAATATCCTATTGGTCACTTATAAAATCATAAAATCATTGGAAGTTGAAAGACACCTTAAAAACCACCTAGTTCCAACCCCCCCCTATGGGCAGGGACACCTTCCCTTAGACCAGGCTGCTCAATGCACCAGTCCAGAAAACTGTTAATTTACAACACACAACACATTTTGTAGCATTCTTTCCGTTCCCCTCCATAGTGCAAAGAAAAACAGTATAAACACAATAAACTCTGTATTTTCAAATAAAAAATAATAGTGGCACAAGAATTTCTCAAGAAGAGCCTTTCTAGCTCTTTCCTCTGACAAGTTTATTGGATGAGTGTGTTTGACAGGTCAGCATGGTCCATTTATCCAAAATAGATATTTCTGCATTCAGCAACCTCTAACACAGCAGAGGTGAAATCAGAGTCACCTGGATCTCTGTACTGCTCAGTTACTATGAATTTTTAGGGTAAGCTGTGGGGAATAGACGGCACTGCTACTTCTGAGTTTTTGCACAGTGCCCTGCTTAATATATCAGATATGTAGGGGTGGTTTTGTATACATTGGGAAGTAAAATGATCCAAGTTACTAATGGTTTTTTGCCATGTGAAAGACATCTTTCAGATTGAGAACTTTGTCTCCAGAAGCAATTGCTTTTATTTTCACTTCATACAGAGAAGAATTCACATCGCTTTCAAATTTAGCTCCTGGAAATCTCAAAAGAGAGACTGAATATAGAAGACAATGGTCCCATTGCCATGTAACTTCATGAAGTTCCTTATATTATGTTGTATTAACTCCAGAAAACTACTAAAATCTACTTAGGAGGATTAACTGTAATCTTCTTCTTTGACAAAATAAATTAAACTTGGTCCCAAGGCTAACATTCAGTTGAGAATAAGAGCCTGTGGTAACCATTTACCACAATGAGGAATTTGTTTCACCAGGAACATATAGAGAAAGGTTTTATTAATGAAAGATAGTCCATCCTTTCCCATGGCCTCTTCCCTTGAAACAGCTCTTGCAATATGTATATCAGTCCAAGTATGCTACTGTAATGTTTAATCAAAGATTAAAAGAAAAGTTATTTTCATCATCCATCTCTCCTCAAAGATATCTCTGGGTCAACAGTGCAGGAAACGAAAGTTATTAACTAGATGATGAAGGAATTCTGCAAAGAACTGCGTGACTGTACATGACTGCTCCCACAAGATCTCTAAGCAGCACTGATACTTTCTTCAGTAAAATTAATCCCTGTTCATTAATGCAAAACACTGAACAAAATCTGAAAGCTTTAACTTGACAGCAGATCCAATTCTGGCCACACAGCCTTACCACATGCCAGGCTTGGAACTTTGAGGGTAAGGAATTTCAGCTTCTTATAAAGGTTTTTGGATTCCTTCCTGTAGCTGCTTCTGGATAATTTTTTAGGAGATGTGGAGGTATAGACAGTTGCACACACAGATCTGCAATCTGGACAGGGGTTGTTCATTCAGAGAGAAACTGAGAAAAATACTCTCTTCATCAGGAAACAAAAATATTCAGTCAATGTGGTTGGCCAGAAAGATGCAATATGAAGGGTCCATACTGCCAACCCATGTTTCTGGATTTCCTTCATTCCCTCTGAGGGCTGCTTGCTAACTATGAATTGTCCCTNAACTCTGACATGAAAATGAAGCTGTACCTAATGGACATAATGAAGAGAAGTATGAAAGGTATTTATTTGCAATTAAAGCTTTAATTTTTTCTGTACCTGGCAATAGCTGTAAGTCAGTGAGGAGACCTTAACCGCCTGAATCCACCATGAGCATTCAAGTACAGCTGTGAGGAACTGATAAAAAGAAAAAGATTGCATGAGTGCCATTGCAATGTTAAAAAAAATACTAAAAATAATATAACAACTGCTGCAAGTAACTTTTCTTTGCTATTTTCCCCTTTAGGGAAGCAAAACTTTAAAATGTACAAATGAGACAGTAAAAAAGTGAGAATCCACTGACACTTTTGTTTATGATTTGATTTTTGACCGGTGTTGGCTTGGCAGATTCTATTGACTTCACCAGAGACATTTGATGGCAACATTTTCAAGGACATCTAAACAAGTTAGGCTCCTAAGTCTTAACTTAAAACTTTCAATAGTCTGTTGGGATCCTAAATACCATTTTAAGTCAATTACACCTAAACTCTGAAGGCCTGACCCTAAAAAAGAGATTTATATGCTACACTAAAAGCTGACATACAGTTATGTACACATGACTTAGGTACATCACCCTTGAGACTGAAAAATAACTACATGTTAAGAGAGGCAGCTCCTTCACTAGGCATAGTTAGTGCTGATCCCACAGCTCAGCAGTTCAATGGCTATATGGCACCTTCTCCAGGCTATCAGGCTGGAGAAAAATGTCTATTTAGGAAAGATCTGCTTTGAGATCCACCTGTGGTAACCACTTTGTTTTTTAAGGTTAGGCCACGACAAAGCAGGATTTCAGTATAAGCCCACGTAGGACAGGCCAAACAACTCTCCAGGAGAATTGTGGCATGCCAGAAGTGAGACACCATCACAGGATTCAGCCCCACTTGCTTCAGCTGCTCACTGTCTCACTTTAGTGACCACACAAGGGTATGGAACAACTTCTGATGTCTTACTTAGACACCGAAAAATTTTAGGAAGGGGGAGATATAAGCAAAGCATCATATAGCATCTTATTTTGCTTGAAAACGTCCAGTGAATGAGGACCATGCCAAAAAGTCAAAACTTGTAGCAATTAAAGTCTGTGCCATTTTCCATTGACATTTCTTCTCCTTGTGGTATCTGGTCTAAGATGGCCAAAGTAGTGCTCTATACACAAAGGCTGGAAAACTGGCTATTTGTTTTGTATTTTACTACTTTTTTTCCGTTTTCCTTTTGTACCAGAGTTTTTATGCCACTGGTCATTTTCCTCCAATTGTTTTCTTCACACCTACTATGAAAGTTCATGTGGGGCTGGGGTCTTCATACAAGCAAGACACCCACTGACATTTCCACTTCAGTCTTCTATTCTCATGTCCTTTGCCTCACTGTCTGACACATTGCAAGCTCTTACTTTCCATCTGTACCTCAGCAGCACCACTGAGAGTCAAACATGTAACTTAGCACTGCTGTGACACTGCATCAATCAAGTGCACACAGATCCCTTGCTGGTGTGTGACTTGAATGAAAAAGTAAAACTTGTTCTTAACTCAGATAATCCACTTTTACTTTGGGGAAGGAGTCCATATTTAAAAATGCATTGACCTACTTCTTCCATGGCTAGAATTAACAGTTGACAGCATGTAGGTATATTCTGCTCCAGTCAAGGAAGTTTATATGTGCAGTTTATATATGTTCTACCATGCAGGGATCTCCTGAAGCATCCCTTTGCATCTACATCAGCCCTCACACTAGGATTTCCTCCTTGTATGAACCAACATCATGAGGCAAGTGGGCATACATATGATGATTCTGTCCTGTCACCCAGCTCAATGATCCTAACCTGGACCAGGAAAGTGTAATAGCAATCCTAGTACTATGGATGTAGTCTAAGCAGTGTGATCCATAAAGGCCCATTAAACATGGTTAATGAGAAATTTTAATTTCCACTACAGAATCCCTCATCTTTAATTCTTCCTCTTTTCTGTTTGAGAATCCCATCTCAGAAAATGGACTTTGGCATTTTGAGGGGTAATGGTCTTGAAACAAGCACATAAATAAAAAGAATACATAAACATTTTTTTTCCAGCTCCCAGATTTGTGTTTGGTATGTGGCATTTTTTCCCTACATAATGTTTGCTATGGGTATAGCTAGTACATGACAAAATTTGTCAGAAAAAGGTAACTATTGCTGGGTGAGTCTTTTACCCTTGTCCCTTGTCCCCTTGTACTTCTCTTTTCTTAATCATGAGAAATGGAGAAAAACAAGGCTGAAATGAAATACAAAAAATCTATAAACTATGAACTTTTGAATCTGGTAGTAAGACAGGAGTCAGGCCCCACTGTTAGTTACATCAACAAAAGGTATGAATTTTTCATTAGCCACATGACTAAATAATTCACTAGGAGAAAAGAGAACCAGGAGAACAACTTCACCCTCACAACACAAATCTTCCTTTCTCCTGCGCTCACACTCCAGGAAAAGAGCCTTATCCTCAGAGAGCTTGGTGTGTAGAATGGAGCATGCTCTTCACTTCTGCTGAAACCCCTCAGCTATGTGGAAAACGTGTAACTCTTAGGGGGAACTGAGACTGAAACCCAGGTGGTCTCTGTCCCCAGTGCAGCTGGCAGATTTGCCATAGTATGAGTAGATGGTCCTGGATATATTCAAGTTCTTTGAACAGAGTGGAAAGGCTGCAATCAGAGGGTGAGAGGAAGTGGAAAACTGCCCATGATGTTGAGCCTGTTTGCCCAAGAGGCCAGCAGGGAGGATCTGAGGCACTTCGGCAGGGATCTGCAGGACTCTGAGGAGTGGAAAAGCATCCTCAAGTCAAAAAGCAAAATACAGATTAAATGGTTTGGAAAAAGGAAAACCAACCAGACATTAGATTAGCAAAATAATATATATATGGACAAAAAAAACCCCTGCATGCTAAGTAAAAGATTTCATTGTAAATCTGTGGGGTGTATCCCAGTAATACCTTGCCTCCATTTGGGTCAGCAGTGGAATACTTTTCAGACCACAGGGGGCTTCAAGGAAGTGTGGAAAATTAGCTGAGACTTCTATTTCACAATACTTTTAGGAGACACTCAAACCTCATTCTAAGGAACTTGTAAATGTGTCTCAAGGTAAAACCTTTTGCAAGCATTTGTTGGACAGCCACTGTGATAATTGAGGCAGTGCTGTGACTCCTCTCATGTATCAGGAATTACTCTTTTTTCCCACTCCAAATGCAACTATTTTATTTTACAGACTTACAGAAGGTTATTTACTTAGAACTTTAGAACTTAGAACTTAGTACTTTATTTACTTTTACTAGGGCCCACAAGGAGTTAATATTAAATTCATATTCATTGAAAAGAATGTTTTCATACCATTTTTTTAAAAATTCCCGCTTTCTGGGCATGCATTTGTCAAACAGAAATTGGCAAAAACACAAATAATTATAATGGAAACTAATTTCCCTGAAGGAATAATTAAATCTTTCTCCTCCCTTTTGTCTCCCCATTTGCTCCTTCCTCTTGCTTCATGGGCTCCAGCACAGAAGCTTTTAATTGTCTGGATTGTCAGGTTTTGACATCCTAATCTCGCGCTTCTAGGAGACTCGCATCTTAGTAACTTAGCATCTGAATACTAAACATCTCTTGCTTCACAAGCCTCCTGCAGCTGAGCCCCAGTTTGCATCAGTGCTCCAGTTTCCATGTCTTAGCCTCTCTCCTGCTCTCCATGGTGCAGATAAGTAGCTCAACAACCTTCCCCAAAGTCATTCTCTTGTTTTTAATTTGACAGTCAGGATTTCATCATCTTCAAAATTTAGCTGTAACAGAAAACCCATGCAGTCACAAAAGAAAATTTTGCTACAAATTGTGCAGTGTATTTCTGCTGAATTTTGCACCGCTGGTACCAATAGAATTTTCTGATTTCCATCAGAGCAGAAGCTCGTGTGCTTGTACAGACCATGATGCCCAGACCTGGAAGCCTCCTCTTCCCTCAGTGAACATGCAGAATCAAAGTCATAAATATTTACTCTGGATGATAACAATCAAACCTACAGGTGACATTCTGTTATAATGATTGAGATGAAGCTGGTAATCTCCTGGAGTAGGGAGGCTGGGAACAGCATAGCTATATGTATGAAAGGAGGCAGGCAGCCATGGTTTTGAAACTACTTCAATGGAAATGCTCATAGGAGAAGAATGGAGAAACATGCTCAGAACAGAGAAGCAAGTAACTGCTTATACTTGGATGACCAAATGCAGGGGTCAGTTACTAATTACTGTGCTTGTTTTGTGGATATTGTCTGTGCAGGGACTGTGTACCTATTACTCTGCTACAAAAGACTGGAGTTTTCATTCAGGACTGCACTTAAAGAAGAGGAACACCATGAGAGGCTGTTGTATTTGTTGTCTCTAAGGAAGTCTCTTTTAACAGCTCTTGCATGGTCATGCAGGTTAGATGTGCCAGAATAGTGCCAGACATGATACAAGACTTTCCCTCTGAAAATTACAGTTATGTAGTACTGAGCTTCTTTTCTGCTATAACTTCTTGTATTTCCACACTCAAACATATATATGTATATATTTATTCCATTAGTCATATAATACCTTTTCCCCAGAAAAGGCTGTTACCAGTTAATGTATCTGTAAGGTGCTGAAGTAGCTGCTGGCTGTGTGCTTACATCCATTAGAGAGATACCTGGAGAACCAGGAAGGTCCTGCTGTCATTAATTTTTCTTTCAAAATCAATTACTGTCACAAGAGAAACTGAAAAAAGGAAAATGTGAAAAAAATATAACCACAGTGTTAAAGCACTGGCAGCTAATAGTGCTTTATTGAAAGAGAGAAATTCTGCTTACAAATTATTCAGCCCAGAAGAATGTTGCAATGGTACAGAAAAACCAGAAATGTTCTGTGCCTGGGTCTTCCCTATCCCAAATGTTCATGACTTCTCCAAACCAGACTCTTCCAATATAGCAAAACACCATTGTCAACCACTTTCAGTTGCTTTTGTAGATCATTTTTGTAGATGTCAAGGTCACAGTGATAGCAGACCAGGTTTCCTGGAAGGGGTCCTTCAAGGTGACATCAAGAGTGTCTGGGGAGAAATACTTCCAGGAGTCCTAAGGAATCTGGGCAATGCTTGGTTGTACTAAATGATCCCTGGCAAACCATCAGAGAAGCACAGGGCAAAAAGATAGATTAGAGTTACCTTCCTCCAGTCACTCATAAATATGCCCTTGCATGCTTGCACTTCCAGGACCTGCAGCCCACTCTGTTTCTCTGTGGGCAGTGTCAGATGCAGGGTTAGTGAGCTTGGAAATCTAATGATTTATTTATTTATTTATTAATTTTTTGTTGTTGTTGTATTTTTTTAAAGGACCTCATGCACTGTGAAGCTAAGAGTTTTATTTTGAAACAGCTCACAAAAACACTGTAAGGATGGCAGTATTATACACTGAAATGTTTACCTGTAGACCTTCCTGATGTCACAATAAAAACTGTGATCAAAATTTCCCATGATTTGAGGTAGTTTAGTATTGAAACAATTTATTGATTTATTAATGACAGATCATTGACACAAAATCCATGAACCATTTATGCAGAATCAATATTGGTAATGTAAGAGAAAAACAAAAACACTAGACAGTTATAAAATATTAATGTAACCTTCAGGTTTCTAAAATTGCCCTTCTATATCTGATCTCAAGAAGTTCTGATCTCAGATACGATTGCACATGAGAGATGTGGCTGCTCTGACTACATGTCACCCTCACTGCTCCCAACACTCCACAGTGGGGAAGTCCCCCCAGGTCCTCCTGGAGCGTGGGTCCCATTGCACCCCATCCACATGCACTCTCTGCATCCCCATCCTCTATGCCCAGGGAATCTGCCTGGGAAGGGGCCGTGGAGCCACAGAGCCACACTGGTGTTCTGTTCCCACTCCATTCCCTCTCTACTAAGATACAAATACTTTATACTTCTTTTTTGTTTATTTTCAAGCAAATTTTCAAAAGTGTGCAACTCTCAGCTGTCACTGAATCCAACAGTCATTTTCCTCTTCAGCACTACTCCCTCTGCACAGTGAGGATGTTAGACCCACCCACTGCATGCACACATGCATCATTTACCATCCCATTTCTGTCTTACCTGCTGATGTTATCCAGACCATTTGACATGGGAAATAGAGCCCATGTAAGCAGGATCATGACTGATGCATAACTTACTTTTTCCTTCTGAATAATACAAATATTTGAAGATTCAATGATTATGCAATAATAGATGCTGGCAATGTGCTCTTTTCACTGATATCTATTGTTCTACAGTTTGCCAAAAACTAAACTGAATAATTCACACTTGAATAGTCTAGCTGTGTTGCTGCCTTCTGAATTATTTCAGAGACATTTTGGAAATATAAAAAGCCTTCTTGCACAGAATCTGGATTTAAAATGTTAACATTTAAATAAATCAGTCAAAAGTTGGGGGGGTTTATTCTGAACAGAAAACCAGCCCACATTTTTACCTGAATCAAAACATGCTGCTGAAAATATTGCCTCTAAATTGAAACTGAAAACTGAACATCCTTTGGTTTCAGTAGCTGAGAGGACTTTTGCTATAATTTACAGTAGTTCTCATTTCCCACTGAGAATGCATTAGTACTGGCTTGTTTTGACCCGCTGCTGTATTTAGTTAGTATTTCAAGGCAGAGCAGCCTCTTCTGTGTTTTTCCTCCTGCCATCTCCATTATCACCGAGGGCAGGGGACTGGCTGGAGCCTTGCAGCCTGCACCAATTAGAGCCAGACATGCTGTGTGGGGCTCACCTGACCAGATGTCCAGATTTACACTGTAGATTTTCCTGTCCTGGGCTTACCATCCACAGAGAGAGGCAGGTTTTTCTGTGTGCAATTTAATTTGCTTTAACAGGGATGTTTAAAGTAAGCCAGAGCAAGGAAGTTCCAGTGACTGCAAACGGAGCCTGGGAAGACAAGGTCACGTGTGAGAATTGGCACGGCCGGCTTTGGACAGTGAGGAGAGGTGACTCCAACCCACAGTGCCAACCCACTGCAGTTCACATCAATTAGCACCAGGGTGGAAAGAATGAACGGAGGATTTAACAGATAACAAGAAGTTATCTCAGCGGTGCTCCGGAGGTGAGCAAGGTCAATTTGAACACCAGAGGAATGTAAGCAATGTTCAGATTAATCCGCCCACTACTGCCCCTTGATAGCACATAAATAAGTCACAGGTATCTCAGTGGCTTTGCTGGGAAAGATGCAGTGTGTTCTCCTAGCATTAAATTTACTACTGTGGATTTCTTTACCTCTGTCTTTTAGAGGACGTGTGTTTTATAGCAATCACTAGGTTAAACACTGAAAGAGTCTTCAATTTTAAAACAGCCAGTTATTTTTGTTGCCTATCCAGGAATGAGCTTGTAAATTTCTAGGCTCTTGTTTCACAGTAGGAGTGTACTGGAGCACAGAAAATATAAAAATATATTTATATAAATATAAATCAGAGATAAGATTCACTGTCCCTTCATAAGGCATGGCAAGAAATTATATGGACTTCATCTGATGATTCAGTTTGGAGACAAACACAAAAATTGTGTATAGCCTAGAGTTCATATCAATTTCTAAAAGACAAAGATGACATTCCATGTCCAAAACATACTGGACACAAAAAAAAGGTATCTCTCCCAGACCTTCTTTTGAAGGGTAAAGGTAAATTTACTACTTCACTAGGGATTGGTAGTTCCTCAATACCAGTGTCCATGCCCTGATGATATTTGGTAGGAATAGACGACAATTCCAGCTCTAAACATCACATACTCCAATTTTCATGCTTCATCGGGAAGCAAGTACAATATCACTGCCAATGCATTCTGTGGATGTTGTAGACTGTTGAGAAAATGAGTATAATTTTACATTTGTTTATTATATATCTATTATATACTGTAGAATGTAAGTGTTCTCAGAATACTCCAGGGACAGTAAATGTAGTATCACGGTATGATGAGTGAAGAATTGATGTGATCTTCATACTGATACATAAAAAGAAATTAAGAAGAATATGGAAACCGTCTTCTTGGCATTTAATGTAAGACCAAAAAAAAAATCTCCTCTTCTGATGTCAAATACAATGAGGAAATGAAGAATGCCAAACATAAAATGATCAAGAGGCTGAAAATGAAGCCTGTTAGGGTGAGATTTTAGAAAGAAAAGAGTACAAAGTAATGACATAGAAAAAAAATTGCCATAAAGGAGACCAAAAGATATTTTGACTGTAATATTTAAGACCTGCCCCAGGAAGAAAACGGTTATATATTAAAATATTGCTTAATCTAACAGGGAGTAGAAAATATTAGTATCCAAAACCTGGTATGAGACATATTTAAGTAAGAAGTCATGTGCAAACTTTTATTAGAAAGATAAAATTACTAAAAGGAATTGACTTGAAGATCAAGCTCTTCCTCTTCAGAAGAAGTAGTTTAGTTAAATACAGACTGTAGTATTTAATTTAGGGACACAAAAATGGGATATAAGAGCCTTGTCTCCAAGACAGAGTGAGCGTAGTGGCACGTCCAGACTCTAAAATGTCGGCAGCTACCTGGAGAACAAAGTCAAATTATATTAATCTACAACTTTCAGCTTCTCTTGGGATGGCTGAGGGGAGAAAATAAGATTTTTTTTGTAGAAAAAGTCACTCTGCAAAGAATTTCTACAATTCACCTACACATCTGCAAGAGAGAAAGAAGCAGGAAAATTATGTGTATACAAATTGCAGATGATGACATCCAGCAGGAAAATGCTTCATGGCTAAAAATTTTGCTCTTGAATTTAAATTTTGATGGTGTATTATGCAAAAGAATATTAAGAAAACAATGATCATTTAGAAGGATTAAGATATTCATGGTAATGCCTTTGCAAGATAAAATTTCAGGAACAAAAAATGCTCCAGGTTTTCTATTTAGCATCTTTTTTTGAACCATGATGAAACGCAAAATAAAAAGACCCCTCATTTTTTTAGATTGTTCTGCTCTTCAATATAAAATTATCATTCTTTTTCTGGGAATGAGAACATGCTCTGTTTTTTCAGTCTGCTTTTGCGGGTGCCATTCAGAACTTATTAATGTAATAATACCTGTGCTCCTTCTCATTTGCGTTATCTCTCTATACATAAGCCTTTTTTTGTTAGGTCCATTTGCCATTTTGCAGCTTATTTGGGTCTTTAAGATGCTGGGTGAGAGAGACCTAAAACTGAAAGTCATACCTTGGTAAACATGCGTGCTTTTATGGAAGTGCAAAAATAACTGTACACAAAGAAAACAAGATAAAGCAAAGTGGGAAAAAAAAACGAATTAATGCTAGGAGCACAGAATCACTGAAACTAGTTTTCATTGCAAACTGCTTGTGCGCCAGAGAATCTGAATTGTCACAGAAGGGGATGCACACTAAAAGTAGGCAAAATAATACAAGAGCTTACTCTATCCAGTATTATCCTCAGGGGAAGGATGTGCTCCAGATCTCAATTTTTATGCCCTCTTTTCACAACATCACAGAATAATTTAGGTTGCTTCAGTCTCTGACCATCCTGATGGCCTCCAATGCATTAGTCCCAGTATAAAGAAGAGTAGACTGTAGAGCCCCAAACTCCACAAAGTTCTCCAGAAGTGGTTTCACAGGTTCTGAAGAGAGGTGAAGGATGCCTTGCCACCCTGACTGCATGACTAACACGACCCAGTCTGTGGTTAGCCTCCATGGGCACTGCTGGGCAGCACAGCACAGCCAAGGCAGGAGTTGTGCCAGGGTACACTGCACTCGTGGCACCAGTCTCAAGTGTGATGTGCAGCTTGGGCCACCTCAACAGAAGAGGAATAAAAAGCTCTTAGAGTGTGTCCAGAGTGCAACAAAGATGGTGAAAGGCCTCAAGGGGAAGACTTTGGAGAAGTAGCTGAGGTCACTTGGTTTTTAAACTTAGAAGATTGAGAGGTGACTTCATCACAGTGTGCAGCTTCCCCAAGGTAGTCAGTGGAGGGCAGGTGCTGATCTCTCTCTGGTGAATGATGACAGGACACATGGAAATGGAAACAGGACTTAGGAAAAGGTTCTTCACACAGCATGGTTGGTCACTGGAATTGGCTCTCAAGAGAAGTGGTCACAGCACCAAGACTGTCAAGAGTTCAAGGACCGCATGGGCTCAAGTTATATAATTTTAGTTTTAGGGGGTCCTAAAACTAAAAGAGCAAGGAGTTGGACTGAGTTTTTTTAGAATGTTGTTTTGCTTTAATTTCAAAAGTATCTGTCTGTTCTTGGTTATTACAGTTTGGTGTTCTGAATTCACTGAAGTTGCTTCTTGCAAATCCATCTTTCAAAACTTTGAGAAAAGCAAGGAATGGTCAGGGACATTCATTCCACATTAAAGAAGGTGACATTTTGAGGACATGTGGAAAAAAAAAAGTCTGAAGATTCAACATTAAAAGCAGTGCACAAGATGTTTTACACATGAAATATTTTAAAAATCAAATGAAAAAAAAACCTGGAGATAACTGTAGACTGCTTCTTTTTTTATCTAAAAAAATATCAGTCACAAAATTTCTGGCAGCCATGGGAGAGCAAGAAAAAGCTTCTTTTATGTCCTCAGAGACCAGCCCATTCTCTTCACTTCTCTTAGCAGCATACAAACTTACTGGTGCTTTAACATCAAGGTACATAAAGGCAAATACCTTTCTGAGTAAAACCCTTTCATTATTTTCCTCTGTATAAGTGATTCATGTTCCCTTATAAAACATGAGTATAGAACTTTGGTTCTTTCAAAACTTTTTTATAGGCTTAACTCCTGGGCATGGAGACTGGCTCTGGCTCAGGGAGATTCATAACTAGCACTAGCATGTTTGTCAGCATGATTTGTCACTGCATCAGGTGAAAACTTTGAAGTTAATTGGTTCATATTTAAGCCATGCTTTGAAAATGCAAAGTTCAATGCAGCTTTTTTCCATAATGAGGTCCATTTCTTATACTGACTGATAAGCAGTCAGTATAAAATGATGGGCTCTTAAATCTCTGGGAATTGTACTTAATGAGAATGACTTTGATTCTCATTATATTGATTTCAGTGGGAAAACTTCCATTCATTTTAATGGGTACAAGACCGACCCCTTCTGAGGATTTGGAGTCAGTCCAGTAAAGATCATAAGTATATGAAAGGGAGGTAAAACTGCACATTGTCTGGGCTCCCGTTATTAGACTGTGCTGTCAGCGAAGAGTCCTGCCTGAGTTCATGACATGAGCTCAGTATTTGAGAGTGCAAAACATCTGGAGACCCTCTAAGCTTATATACTTGCCTAAGCTTCACATTTTGGACCCTAGATAAGGAGTATTATACTCTGTTCATCTAGAATCCAGAGCCTGAATTTCTTCCTAAGAGCAGAGCCTGAATTTCTTCCTGGGAGCCAGATGCTACAAGTTTTTTAATGAACTGAGTAGGATGCACTGTTTCAAATGGCAGGGGCTACATATCCCCTTTCTTACCACAGCCTAGTAGTTATAGCAATTCATTATGAATCAGAAAACCCAAGTTCAATGCCTTGCTCAAGCATGTTCTGTCCACTGTGCTCCAGGCTAAAATATACAATGAGATTTCTCAAATATTCCATGAATTATTTGTAAACATGAAGGGAATAGTACAATATTAATGAGGGAAGGTTGGCAAAAGAAAACACAAATCATTTAAAGACAGCCTTTATTAACATTGTTTTTCTGTTCCCAAACATTTTAAAATAAAACCTGTGTTTTAGCTAGGAAGATAAGATTACTGGGACAAAGCAACATGTTCTTAAAAGTTGTCATTTCCCATAATCACGATAATAACAGAAGTACAAAACTGCGAGATAGAAAGTGCACCCTAATGGTGTTTAATTTCTTCAATTCTTTGGCTAGTTCTGAGATCTATTTTGAACTAAGTCACGACTCTGATACACTCTGACACTTCAGAAAGGATTCCAAAATCCAGTCCTAGATCTTTAATGCCACTTAGGTGCAATGGAATAAGCCCCTTGTCCTCCAGCTGCCACTCTAAAGGCAAAGCATATCTTGTGTTAGATTTCCCAACCCTGCACAGATGCCACAGCCACAGCAGGGTGTCCAAAGTAGCCTGCTGGATGCCAGGCATGGCAAGGCAGGTAGAAAACTAAATCCCACTCTCTAATGCTGCCAGATTGTCTGAACTTGCTCAAAGCTCCCTCAGGAATCACAGCTGTGGCTGCATAGAAAGCTACCAAAGCTATGTTGCTGCATCTCCTCCTAAATTCCTGAGCCTTCCCAAGGACAAGAGAATGTACAGCACAGTGCTGTGCAGAGGAGTCAGCTCAAATCCCAAATCTGGTGTGGCTGCACTTGCATGTCGCTGTGCTTCCAAGCCTGCTAGCAGGGCATTGTCAAGCCACATGTATCCAGATGGATTTTTCCAATGCTTCCCTCAAACCTTCCTTCACATAACCTGTGACTTAGATGCAAATATGACTACTTACAATGCTTGCAAGTTATTGTAAAATGGTTTTCTTTCTCTTGTGTAATTGCACTGATCTGGAACATCTATCCTTTTCAAGAGCTAATGATTTTAAGTTAACATAGATTTTCAGCAGGCGGTATCTGGGATGGGTAGGAACATGATCTATTCACAAGAGATGATTTTTTTCCCCCAGGTGATTGTAATTAGTCAATATAGCTGTGTCAGCATTTCTTTAAGATGCTAATTTATATTTCCTGATTCATGTTCAGTCATAATTTTTTTCCTACTCGTAGGTCTGAAGAGTTCTATATTTATGCAATGAGAATATATGGAGAGATATTTGCTGCTTTACTGTAAGCACCCATAATGACTGAATCAAAAGAAGTTTAAATACTTGCTTATATTTTGGTTAGAAGACCTCCAGAGAAAAAAAGTAGTCTGCATTTTTTGTCATCATCCTGTGACTCTGTCTTTGCCAAAACCTATGGAAATACATTCAACAGTGGAGCCCCCCAATTTCAGTGCTTGTGAGTAACTTGGTAATTCCCCCCATGCTGGTATGCCATTTGAATTTAGCTTTTTGATTATCCATTTGAACAAGTTACTAGGAATCAGTTTTAAAGAGTATTTATTTAGTTCCATATTCCCTTTTTTCTTAGCATGAAACACAAGGAAAAATTCTTTCTGATATATATCCATTATTTTCAAATATGGATCCTCTGAGTATAAACACTGAAGAAATGTGACTAAATCAACTGCACAGAATCTTTAAATAGCCCTGTTTAAGGAGACCAGGGGGACAGACAAGTTTTTTGGCAATGAATTCTCACTCTTGCAAATGTATTTGCTTTTGCCTTTATGGCATAGAGGTTATATGCTGTGAAGGTATCATACGTGGTGTGGTCACATTCAGTTGTAGATCATAGTAATCACTCCTCATCCAAATAGCAGTCTGACGATCTTTTCAAGACCTAGGGTTGGTGGTGCTTAATTCTTATCATTAATCCAATAGTCAAGCTGACTCAGACTGAAAAAGCTATAAGTCAAGCACTAGGAAATCTGACAAATATGGGATAGACGACTTATCACTGAGGGAATTTTTTTCTTCCTTAATCACCTACAGTTAAAAATGAAAACACAAAGGTACACCTGTAGTGCCAGTAAATGAGAACAGTTGCAGTACAAATTATGAAGAATAGAGTGTTGCCAAAAATTCATGCAGAGAAATGAATCTCTTCCTGATGGGCATCATTTTCCAAATGGGCTTTTGCATTCTGTTGTGGTTTGAATTATGAGTTTCATGCAGACAAAATCTGCAGTTAAGTGCACAGGCTGGTGAACAATAGCTGGTTGTCTAGAAAAATGAAAACAAGTGAGAGTCTAGCAAATTAGTGTGGTAAATTTAAATTAACAGAGAGGTTGTCTGTTTTAATCTCTGAGTGAAGGGCGCATTACTTTCCAAAATATCTCAGTGAGAGAAACAATTCCAACAGAATTAAGTTTTTGACTTGTATGATCTGTAAATGTAACTTTGATAAATCAAGGAATTAAATCCTGCTTGTTGTTGATATATCATCTGCATAGAAACTCTCTTAAATGTCTTATTATTCATAGAACATGTAAAATAATGTCTAGACCCTTGCCCCTCTGTACACTGTTCAAACTGTTGCAATTGTTAGCTAGGGACAGATGCTATATTTCCATGTAGGAGAAAGTAAATCAGCCATTTGGAAGAAAATGAAATGGAAATTTATTTTCCACAAATTAGACCTTACTGACAATTTTCAGTCTTTTCCGAAGAAAACACACTTCTTGTAATGCCTGAATAAACATATTTCTGCACCTATGGTCTCATGCCTGTTGCAATGGGCAATTATCAGTATGTGTACGTGGGACTTCCAGACCTGCCAGGTCCAGTGGTCTCAGCAGGCACAGTGGAACAGTAGCATGGCCTCACGTTGGTGTTGCTCAAAGCTGGTCCCTTGTACAGCTCTTCCCTGTGATCTGCAACACACCAAACCTTTTGGGCATGCCGGCCCTTTTCCTTCTGGCCGGAGGAGCAGACAACAACCAGCCCCCGCAGCCGCTCCCTGGAGCTGCCTGGGCCAGCCAGGCCCTGCTGATCCTCCCTGTTGGGCGGGAGCAGCCCAGCCTGGCCATGCCACCGGCAGCCCCTCCGGCAGGGGAAGGGGAAGCTGCAGCTACTGATATCCAGCTGACTTTAAAGCCTGCTCGCCACTGACCGGACCGAGGGAGATGTCTGCCAGGCCCCTGATAGCAGCTACGGGCCTGGCTGGGGCCGGGCCCGCCCCGATTGTCACCAAGGGGTGGGCAGGAGGCATCCACCTGCCAGGCAGCTCCAAGATCCCTCATCCTGAGCTCTCTTACCCCATCGGCAGGGCTTTGAAATCCCAGAGCCCTGCAGCTAGAGCTACAGCCCAGCAGACGTCACAGGCCTGGGCAAGTTTTAACTCTCTTCTGGCACAGATAGAACTTGCAGAGCACTGGCCTTTCCCTAAGTGAGAACAGACAAAGTGATTGAATTGTAAGGAGACACAGCATGGACGGTCAGTGAAGAAAGAGTGAAAAGACTATTGGGAGAAGGGATTGAGGAGTTTGCCATTTCAGGCTGTACTTCTCTTATTGAGCCATGGTAATGAACTCTATATATAGATTATCCCTTTAAACCATAGGAAAAAATGTGCATTTGGGAAGAAGATTGTTCAGATTCGTGGTTTTGAGCAAAGGTATCTGTGATGGACTGAGTCATACTGAATTAGTAGTTGTGACTCTTGTGATCCCATGAGATGAGAAGCCCTCTGCACCAGTGGAGCAGTGAGAAGACATCTCTGTTCCCTGAGATGAAAAATCCTTTGCCTTTGGAGTTGTTCATCTTTAAAAAGTGACACCCCAGTGTGCATGAGTCCATGACCCATAAGCAGCTTGGGAAACTGCTGATGGGAGGGGATTTCACAGAAGCAAGTTTCCCAGGCAGCTATTTCTGTGAGAGTTAAAACCCACAAGAGAACTGTTCTAGGTTGTCAGTGAGGGGAATTCCATGGTAAACTAAGAGAGACTCCTTTCCCTAAAGAATTGATGAAAGATTCTTTTTAAATGGTGAAACTGACTGAAAATCACAGGTTTTGTCTCTTTATGTTCTTGTGGGAAAGTGAACAATGTGGGAGGGAGGAAGAGTGTTTTGAAAGTTTCATTTTGATTCTCATTTTCTCCTTTTAGTGTGTGTTAATAAATCTATCTTTGTAACTTTTAATTCAGGCCTGCTTGCGTTTCTCCTAATCCTATCTCACAGCAGAAAAGACACTCAAACCACTACACTAAATTTGGCAAACAGGAATAGGTGAATGTGAAACCACAAGTCCTCATCCCATGATACAAAATTTGATACATGGACACAAAATTCACTCTGACAACAGGCAGAACAGTAGAAAAATGAAAAACTGTGCTACTACAACATAATTTTAAAAAATATGTGATCATTTTAAACTTAACCAGGTTAAATTGTGGTGTCCTCAGAGATGTTGTGAGTACCTCATCCCTGGAAGTGTTCAAAGCCAGGTTGAAGGGGCTTTCAATGACCTGGTCTAATGGGTGGAACTTGGTGATCTCTAAGGGCCCATCCAACCCAAACCACTGTATGATTCTCTGATTCATAGAATTTGCAGGAAAATTTTTGATCATCAATCAGCCACCTGGGGACATCTGAATTTGGTTTCTGAAATCTCAAGTTATAGCAAGCAAATGTTATCTTGAGAAGATAAGTTGCCTTCATAATACTCATCTACTCTACAGCCTAATGGTGCAATTATGATTTATTTAATTTATTAAGTCATTCAAGAGCCTATTTCCTTTTTGAATAGCTACAAAAAATGCATAAAGTCTTAATGTGTTGGGAAACTAAAAAAGCAAATCAAATGAACAACAGTTCCTGAGATTTATGAAGCTATGTTACTACTACAATTTTATGAAAATATAGCCAGTGACAAAAAAGAAATATAAAATGATCTAATTATACTTATATAAAATGTAATTGTGCACATTATATAAATGTAAAATTGCATTAAAAAATTGATGTTAGCCATAGAATCACATCTCTATTGAAATTGGTGCGTAAAATGAAGTTGGCATTCTGGACAGCTGTCTAATGGAGAGGCACATTTATTTTCCACCAGCATAGTTAATTTCAAGTACTTTTTTTTTTATATTTTGATTCTTTCATCCTATTTTTATAATATAACCCTCATGCCCATGCCTTTCCCTTTCTTCTTTATTTTCATCTCCTCCTAACCTGGTGAGCTACAAAGTGAATGCCTACATGTGAGCAATTGGCCTTACTCCACCCTTGTCAATGGCAAACTATCAATGGCAAGGGCACCTCACTGCAGTCTGAAACAGCCACTGCATAAAACATCCTGTATATATACCACTGCATGTTTACTAGACCTCTGTCAGCACTAATAAGAACTAAGAGAGATCAAAATTAGACAACAAAATTAAGCCAGATTAATCCAATCCCAGACATCTCTTCTCTTGGTTCTTTACATTCACTAGCATTTATATGCGTATGTTGCTGTGACATCCCTTTCTGTAACAAGCATTTTTCTTGTTCTTACCAGTGCAATTCATTAGTTCTATGTTAGCAATACTTTTGAAGTGATTGTCTGGTCATATGTTTTATGTGACTTCCTTTCACAGTTTATCATAAACCGTACAACGTGACATTTATATAAATGACTGCATTATAATGATTTGGTAATTCTTTACACCAGTAATCATATTTAAGTCTAGGCATATCTTCCAAGACACTTAAGCCTTAAATACTTATACAGACACTCCATTTGCTGTATTGAGAAAAAGGTCAATGACTTTAGATTGCTAAAATGCCTACCCGTTTTTGTAAATATTTGCAGGAGGTGTTTCTGGCTTTTTGCCAGTATGGGTCCTGCTTGGGAAATATTTATGTTCTGTAGCAATATGGAAGAAACTATTCTCAGAAACCTGATTTTTAGTTGCCTCCCAGAGCAGTTGTTTATTCTTCTCTTCTTTAAGGACTTATCAACCCCACCCTATTGTCAATCTCAGGTTTTCATCCTGGAGAACACTCCAGGTTCTTTAACTATAGAAAAACAAAACGAATCAGAACAACACAACATCCTTCCCCCACCATGACAAAAACCTCACCAAAACCAGACATAAAAATGCAAGATAATATTGGTATATTATCATAATATTAGTTCATCAATAAAAGCATGGGTTTCAAATTAGACCATCAGACTATTGCATTGACTTCAGCTTGCTAAGTTAGGCAATTTATCCTCAAGTATTCACGGTTTCTGGTCTTCATTGAGTGAAAATCTGGCACCTTAGTCTGCCTCCAGGAAATACACCGAAACTTCACCCTGCCCGTTATAGTTCAGACTGTGTTTGTGCCTTATGGAGATGATGTTGATTTTAATCACAGTGACACTAAAAAGTGGGGATGTGCTATGCATTTTCTAGCAAGAAAGAAGTTAGTCAGCTGGTGTTGCATGTCTCATATCAGTAGAGAAACTGGAGGAACAAAATGGGCAGAAAGCCCAAAGTCCATTCCACTGGAGTAAACAAGAAAATTATAAAAACTGCTACCTCATTGACAGGAGGAAATCACATTAGGCAGCAGATAACAGAGCAATAGCTTGTAGCCCAGAGAAGGATTTGGGTTGTCCTAACTTATAAAAGAGTGTTTCTTCTATTTTATTGGCCGTTCATACTAATTTTCAGAAGTGGAATACCCCAGGGAAAAAAATGTGCATGATAGGACACTTAATCCTAGACCAGATGGATCTCTCGTGCATCTTCTGACACCTTTCTTCCTTAGATTGCTACTGTTGTCTTCCCTAATTTTACCACACTACACTTAACTCCTTAGCACCCTTTTGAAGCCCTTTTTCTTTGAAAACCCTCCAGTCTCACACTTTTCTGGCAATTTTTTATGTTTGGTAGGAAAGCAGTGAAGGTGCAATAGATAAACACCACTTCTTTCCTGTTTCACAAGTTCTCTGCATAGCCATCCACAAAATGATGCTGAATTTTTATCCCATCATATTGCATTAGAGACATGAGTGCAAACCTCTGCTCACTACTGCCTTCTGTCTTTCAGCATTGGGGCACTCGAGCATCTTTCCTCATTCAGAGAATGTTTATGATGGAAATTATTGGTATACTACTCACTTTATTTCAGAATTACATTTTAAATTGTGGGTGAATAGGAAGATATGGAGGGAAAGTGATCTAATGCCATTACATTTACAACCATGTGGGTTATAAAAGAAAGTAACCATCACTTTATATTTAGTAAAGTTTCCATATTGTTCATAATGTAAAACTATTAATTTGAACATGCACATTTTATAAATGTAGAAAGCCTGAGAAAAACACAGTCTTGGATTCCCTTTATAAACCTATATAGAGAAAAAAAAGTGTCCACCTTCCCTTGAAGTCATGTGACTTCTTTTAGCTATCCAACATGTAGGCTTCAATTTTAAACCTGGTTTTGGGGTCATAATTTTAGCATATAGGGGAAAAAAACACCTTTCTAAGTTGACAGGTGAATTACCTTCTGGAGGTGCCTGTTTTTCCTCATTGACCATAGAAATAGGATGTTGAGATGAGTCATCATCTAATTCAAGCATCTGAAGCCTGATCTACATCTGATCTCTGTCCTTTTATGGTCACTACAGAAACAGGCTTCTTCCACATTGCAGTTCACCTCATCCTTAGTGTTGGAAGCAGATCAGGTGAACCACTCTCTCCAGATGTCTTTTACTTTCAACTTATAAGAAAGAGCTACTTATTGTGAAATAGACCTCTCAACTTTAGACGCCTCAAATCTGGTGTGATGAGTTTTGTTTGGGTCAGACAACCTCAGACTCTTCCCCAATGCTTACAAGATGAAATGACATCAGTGTTCAGAGGAGTCAGAGACATCTGTGCCCTCTGTTATGCATAGAAATGGCACCTTTCTCTCCCTCAAACTAGTGGGCTTCAGAATTCAAGCACACAGCACTGCTGGGAATCTGGATTAATTATCTAAGCAGGATTACACTATCTGTAAGTACAAAGGTTCTGCTTCCAGCCAGCATCGGACTAGAGTTGTGGCAGATGAACAATGCAGGCACACCAGCTCCTTCTGATGCACCTCAGGTACCTCCATCATGGAGCACGACCAGGGATGAAGATGGTTTCTAAATCTGCTGCTAGAAGTGAGAAGTGCATGTGGACTAGTAGGTAAACAAGTGAATTCATTACACTGGAAAAGGACTTCACATCTATTCAGGCTTTCAGAGTGTAGTCATTGTTATGTTACCCTTTTCAGGAGAGGGCAAATAGTAATCCATAAGGACTGTGTAAGGATATTCTACTATGAAACTGCACACCTTATAGTGCTCACATTTTGAGATCAAGCACACAAAAGACCTCTAAATTATTTTGGAAAATTTTCCACACAGCTACAGAAGTTCTTTAAAGTATAATTCATTTCTATCCTCTCTGTGGTCATCCCCTTGGAAAGACCAACTAAGACATCCTTTTCAAGAAACTCTTTTTATTTTCGGTCTTTTGCGACTCAGTTCTATTGTAGTCCTGTTCCACCATATGGGTTTTTTTCCCCAGTATTTTTCTTTTTTTAAAGAGATACATATTTTTCTTAACTGTGTGATGTTCCTGTCTTTCCAGTCTTACTCCATCTGATTAAAATTACGGAGCTTGCTTCAGAGTCTGGATCCAGTAATTAGTCGTCTCATGTCATCATAATCCTTCCCTGCTCCTCCATACAGTCTGAACCTCCTGCAGAAAAGGTCTCTCTGTGTCATTGCACCTCTTTCATGGTCTCTCCCCATGTAATGGCTCAGACTGTAATGGTTCAGTCTGACTTTCATCTTTGAGCATGTTCTGAAGCTGTTGTGTAATGTTTAAGCCAAAATAACTGTTGGCTTAAATATTGTATTGTCCTTCATGATGGGAACTTCGCAAGCTTATCTTTGCAGTGAGAACCAATATCTAGCTGCTGCTCTCCAGGTTCTGCAAAGATGGAGAATGGGATGCACCTGAAGTCCTACTCAGAAATCCTCTAGCGTCAGCAGTGTAACGAAGATGGAGTACTGCTGCCCCAGAGGAGCTGTGCTACCTCTGACCATGGCAAGGTGTGATGGGAAGAGAGATTGACGGCCCACCAAGAAGAGGCTCAGGACCCTTGATGGCAGAAGGAGATGAGTTGCCATACATTTATTCTACATCTGCATGAAAATTTATTTCAAAATATTCCTATATATCATTCTGAGCAAACCAGAAATATAGCACGAATAAAAGCAGTAATACGTGTTCAAATAATCTTTTGTTTTTACAAGACCAAAGCCAAATTATAAGTCTTGCAATAGACTGTAAAAGTTGGTTCTAAACAGGGGAGAGAAGAAAATCAGAAAGCACTGAACTGATATCCTTCATGTCTTGCATAATGCCAGAACAGAGTTCTACTCAGTGACCATATACATACCATCTATATGCAATTTAATAAAGTCAAATATTAATTCCCCACAGTGGAAATAAAAGCTGTCCCATAATATTGTCTCAGCATCAAGTGTGAATGTTTTTTAGGTTTTTGTTACTCTGTGTGATACTGAACTCATTAACCTTTTAAAGCTGGGGGTTTTTGGGTCTCCTTATTTGCCTGATGATTTTATTGTAGCATTATTAATTAGCAAAAAAACCACACTCTAAGTAAGTCTTTTGTTTTTATAGCTGCAGTCATCCTTCTACAGTATTTTAGACTTGATAAGAGTAGCTGTAATTTTTGACAATTAAAAGCTCTGCTGGATATCTACTTTCCCTCTACAGGGCTATTGATTTCAATGTGTTATTGGTAATTCTGCCTATCCTCTCTTCTCCAGTTTGTCTTTGCTCTGTCCTCAGGCTCTTCTACCTAATGCCATGTTTTCCAGTGCAACTCTCTGGAAGAACTTGCATCTGTCAATGATGGGAGCAAGGCTCATGAGTGTTGTATGATCTGACTTAAGAAACTCCTTTGATCTCAAGCATCTTTTGAGGGGAGTGGTAAAATCCTCGTCCCCTTGGAACCACCCACATGAACAAACTCATTCAGTAATAGTATGGTTTTAGAAAATTAATTCTGAGGGAACATTTTGTACACCATTTATTATGACTGCAGACAAGGAGTCCGAAACTGATGAGAGAAAACCATCTTTTACTTCTGTAAATCAGCACTCTGATCATTCTAATATAAGCTGTGCCCAGAAAATGCTGTGCCCTATATCCTGGCTTAGTTTACTCAATGACTTGCCCTCTGCATCAGCCTGTTGCTGTAGGGCAGGAGCAGTTAGGAGCCTTCCAAGGACAATGTTGTGCAATGTTGTGTGGTATCCCATTGTTGTTTCTTCCCACTGCTTTCCAAGACCTGCAGATAAAAGACCATGTTGATTTTAATATCTTTACATAGTTCTCACTATTCAGGAGAGATGAGTTTATTTTACGTGTTTGGTTACTGCTATTGGATCATGTTTTTACACTTGCATGTGCCTGCTTGCCTTCCTCATATGACATTAAAATATCAACTGAATCAATCAACCATTTCCTTTTTCCTGAATTAAAAAAAAAATATTGACAAGCCCCCATGACATTTCTGAAAAGCAGTTGTAAATGAAATTTAGAAATGTGAAGAATATAGTTCAATTAAATAATATTTTTAGCCTTTTACACTTCTAAAATCACTCTCAGTGGTTATGCATTTCTACAGTCTTCTCTTAATATAGCAACCCTGTGGTAAACAGAATAAACTTGTCTCCCATAAACCTTATATTTCCTGTTAATGTATCTTCTTTTTTAGGAAATGGAGGGTGGAGAGAATGTTACAATGGTGCATCTCCACCAGAAGCTCAGGAATCAGTTACAAATACCTTCTAATTTTCCAGTAGTCATCTGTTCTGTTTCTGAGTCCCTCAGCAGTCAGAACGTTCATAAGGGAACCATATGGTATCACAAGAAAAAGGGAGGTAAACATGTCATCTGTGTACAAATAAGTTGAACTTTCTAGAGAGTCAGTCAGTAATAAAAAAAAGGTAATAAAAACTTTAAACCAAAATACTAATATCCCACATTATTCCCTTTTTCTATTTTGCTAATTCTAAACAGGGATTACTCTGCCCCATCACTTTGGACACAATCTTTTATTTTCATGCAGACATAGAAAATTTAATTTAATTTTCAAGTTTAAAAAATATTTTCATGCTGGAAATTCAACACTTATCTAGTTGTAGAAAACAATGTAATCATCAATGGACACAGTATTTACAAAGAGAATGTGTCTTATTGTATGTGAGAATTCAGCTCTGCTACTTTTAAAATAAGAGAACAGCATATTGTATGTACCTCCATAATGATTAATGGTCTATCTCATCCATCATGATTAATGATGGAGGTAAGTGATTCTATTCAGTCAAGTGTGATTACAACATTTAAATGCTTAAAATCAGGAGTACATAAACTATTCACCCATCTTTTTGTTCTCTTATGACCAATCTCAAGGAAAAAACCTGATCCAGCTGATGAAATTCCAAATGCAAGCTTTTATTTTGAATGGATGTGAAGAAAGTCTTCTGGCACTAATGATATCTCAGTACTGCTGCTTGTGCCTTTGTTCACAGGAATGGAAAGAACATCAAGCACACTTGGTTTCTGGCTGATCCTGGTACTTAAATGAGGTTCTGCTGCAGTTCCTTTGGTTGAATAAAATGAAAAAGAGCTTTTTTCCCAACTAAGTACTGTGCTGTACTGCCAAGAGGACTCTATCATAATAACAGAACATTACTGGTATAACTCTAGGATACATTTTATAGATGAAATGTTAAGTTGAAACCCAGTCTGCTTTAACAATTGTGTATATAACTGACCTTCTATTTATCTGATTTTTAACTTCCAAGAACATTTTCCACCATGACAACAAAATTTTAAAGCAGCACACTGGAACTGTGTACACTTGTGCATAATAATAAGTTCTGACTCAAACATGCACAAGATTTTTCATAATTTTCACATATTTCTTATTAAATACAGTCAATTTTTTATAAAATACAGATATTAAGAAAGATTGATATAAAATCCCCTTTTCCGATAGAGACTGTACAGGCCTTACCGAAATGTATGGAGGAGAGGAAGGAAAGAAGCTAAGGTTCAGTTGAAGCTGGAAGGCTGTTGCTCGCTCTGTCTATCACTCTTCTTACTTACACTGAGGTAACTGAAGGAGGCAATGCAGATTTGCAAAGAAGCTGAGTGAAATCTATAATACAGTTTTGAGATACATTTCTTAATGCAGGCATACTTGTTACTTCTCTAGCATTCTACGAAGATATTAGCATATGTTTGTGCCAACAGCAGGACAAGTCCAGCTGGGCACTAGCTGAATGCAATTAAAATTTGCTGTGTATGCCTTTGTTTTGCAGCATGTCTTCTGTTTAGAAAATGTTGTGTTATAGTACATATGAAAAAAATTCCTAAAAAGGTGATACATTTCCTGAAGGTACTTATTCCTTGTTTTCGAATAACTATCAATCCCAACTGCGCAAATAAGCTGGAGGTAAGAGGAAGAAGAGGAGTGATAGCCAGAGCATTGAAAAGAAGAGAGAAGCAGCTTCCATGGACTGAAGGATGTTTCATGGACTTGCCTTCACTGGAGTTACACATTCACAAGAACCATTGTTGGATACATACTCTAGGTTTGCAAGTTCAAATTTCCATATGTATGTGTATGGTGCACTGGAATACTTCCAGAAAAAATGAAGCCAGAAAACAACCCAAATCCAGACTGGAGGCCTTGGTGGATTCCTATGGTGAAGTACAGGTGCAGGCAAGGGGCTTTAAAAATCACATAGAAATCACCATTTTTAGGCAATCATAAAGCTCAGCATGCAAAGCATGAGGTGGGGTGGGTGTTTCATGCTAATTAAAAGCTCTTGTAAAAATCATCTCTTCCAGCTACAGGCTCAGCATCGTATAAAAATTTCTGGCAAGGATGTAGATTTATTACATTCAAATATTTGGAGCATATTAAGAACAAAACAAACCATTCTGCAACAAGTATTCAAAAAGATTTTGTTCAGTAATATTCTCTTCTAGGAAAAAAAGGGGATGTAATATTATGTGTAGAATCTTTGTGTTGCCTTTAGAGTACCTTTGAGCTTTTCTGCTGGACCAAGATTGATTGTCTGTTTGTAAATGAGTTATAAGACAAGTAAATATACTGCAGATCACATCTGGGTTAAGACTATGGAGGTGGCTACATATAGCTGATAAATTATTTTTTGGACTGAAGAGCAATACATGATGCCATCCAGAAGCATAATTCATAATGTATGAATATATGTCTTAAAAGTGAACCAAGAAGAGATTTGCAGGCTGAAGCTACTCTTCTGTGACAGCATGAGACATCTTCCAGAGCAGCTTTTGTAAACACAATAAATGGTAAAGGAGTCAATATTGACTGATGGGGCTCAACATAATCAGTTTCAAAAGGATCTGGAATACTGAAAAAGTTGTTTGACTTAACGAGTAAGTGGTGGAAGCTTTTCTAGACATACAGAAAATAAGATAATTAATTTGCTTACCTGGTTGCATATATATAGAGTGCTATGCTTCAAATTTAATCCAATAATGCTCCGGTATCATGCTTATGTTTTAAAAAGCACATAATGTTCTAGCTTTCACTGGTTTTATTTAGTTTCTTAGGCGATCTAACATTGTTGGATTTAATTCTTGAAGAGAGTGTTCTTTTTTCAGAGGTTATATGATGTGCTACAAATAAGCAATTAAAAAATAGTATTAATTAAAATACCAATTTCATCTAAAATACCAATTTAACACTAGGTCATATTAATATGCAGGAGCTGTTAAAAGTTTTAATAAGAATATTAAAAGCAAAAATTTCTTTATTCTAACATGTCACTATTCCCTTACCAGCCTCACTGGAATCAAAGAGAATCTTCCAGTGAGTAATTTCTCAATATTAGGAGAGATGAGTTCACTATACAGTTTTGGTCAGATCTCATTTTCAAATAGTGTGCTGTCAAGAATCTCTGGATTGGTTTTTGGTTTCAGAAGTGAATGATTCGGACAATTATTCTGATAGTATGCTATGGAAAATTTAAATTAAAAAATAGGTATGCTGCCTAGAAATCAATAGTGTAAAAACAAGTTGTGAGCTCTTACTCAATTTTCATTAACTGATTAAAGAGACAGGCTAAGGAAGAGGAACTGGTGGTATTTAATTCATTGATTACCTCTCATTTGAACTGTGCATGTACCAGTAAATAAATATGCTAAGGACCACCCTCAGACATTGAGGTCAAATGGCAAAGAAGAGCCCCAGTGCCACTATTAATGCTCTCACTGCCCAGAACATGGTGGCTGCATGCAAACTGCCCTTCTGGAATAATTATTTGTCCATGCTGTGATCTGAGCTGTGCTCAGAAATTTGGCCCACTCTGTGTCAGTACGAGGGGCCTCATTCCAGAGCCTGGAAATGCTGTCTGGAACTCATTAATTTGATGTTTTAGAACTAGACCAAAGATAGTAAAGAAGGGAAGGTTCTCTCCATTCCCGTCTCTATCACTCCATCACCAATGGTCAGGATTTTCAGTTTCAGCCTCTCACCAAATTAGGCACCAGAAAACCTTTTCCTCACCCTGGATATAGAAAGCTCATTTTTCTGAAGTTGTAGCAGGTTGAAGCCTGCCTAGAAATAGACATCTAGCTGTCTTGGAAGGACAGAACCAAGTTCAATAATGTGACTAGTCACCCAACAAAACTAGTGAAGCACAACACTTGTGATGGACAGAACTCCTGAGCAATGCAGAAATCAAAATAAACATTTCAAGGCCAGACAAGATCATGAGCTGGTCATCCTGAAATGGGTTTCCCTGTGACGCTCTTTGCTGAAGGTCTCGAACAAATACCATGTGCAGCTCTAACAGTGCTCATAGGTTGCAAAGTCATCAAGTAACTAATTCACACACACATATTTTGGTGTGAGTACTGCACTGAGGTTTTTCCAGGTTTCCTATATTGTCCTCACATATATTTTTGGAAACGAGGAGAAAAAAAACAAGGTTTCACCTGTGAGTTTTATAATAAGTGAAGAGCCTCTTCTGGTTTCACTCAACTGAATAATGAGATGATCCTGTGTCTAACCACAGACGAAGAAAGAATGAAATGTACCTATGCACTGTTATGTAAGATGATTTATGGCTGATCAGATACGTGAAAACAGCAAAATATGCTTTCATCTGTTACAATGTCAGTGCTCATATATGTTTGAAATGATTCCTCAGTATTTTGTGCAATGATGAATGCTTAATTATTAGGCAGATGTGTTTAGCTTTTGTACAAAATCCTTCTTAAGACAATAAAATGTTTGTGCTTCATATTTTGCTAAATTTTTCTTCAAGTTTTCAAATAATTCCATGAAGACTGACAGATAATTTGAGTACTAAACAGCCTTGCTCATGAATGCAAGCATGTTTTCTGTGTATGTATATTGTAGATCTTATAATTTTCTCTATTATATAAGAATCAACTCATGAAGTTAAATAGAAACATATTTTTAAGTTAAAGCATATATATATTTAAAAACTGATATAAACAAAAGCCTTACAAAGCGAAAAAAGGTAAGTCCTGAATTAGCAGGCAATGTTATTAAGGTAATGCAGTTAAGTGCAGGTGCTAGCAAGACACAGTGTGAGAGCTACAGCAGACAGTATAAATCACTATTTTAACAGTATGAAACTAGTTAAAAACTGACATCACAATGGTTTTTTGCATATATAATGTTTTTGCAGATTGATTACAAAAATGAGTGAAAATAATGATAAAAAATGGAATTCATCTTAAAACTTTGTGGTTTTGACAGAAAGTCAAGAAAAACATTTCATTTTCTGTATCTTTAAAAATTGAGTTCTAGTCAAAGTAATTTGACAGCTGTGAAAGAAATCATTATCCTCATAATTGTAGGTTTGCTGGATGACAGCATGGTATCTATCACATTTTACAGAGATTTTAAGAAGTGATAAAAACTGCCCTGAACTATTTCCTATCTAAACAGAGTCTAAAGGAAATACACCAAGGAAAGCCAAAGGAATGGAGTAGATATAACATTTATAATAGCTGTGGCCAGTATACTTAGAAAAGCTTGAAAGAATAAAATGGCATAAAGGTGGACTTCATGTTACTAGATTAAAAGGGATCTCATTCCTGGTAGGCAGCAAAATAAAGTGATGAGGAAAGAGGACCCAAACCCCCCCAAGAATTCAAGAACAGCTAGACACAAGGACAAAGCAGAGAGAGAGCATCCAGGTGCAGAGGCAGCTGGCTTGGAGTTCCTAGATCTTGTAACTAAGTGCTGCCTGCAGCACCTCTGCTAATGTGGAAACCAGCACCACTCCAAATGGAGACTGGACCTGATGGCCTTAGCAAATCTCTCCCAGCCTAGATTTTGGCAACCTGCCTGGTAAGATCTGCCAGCCTGGTCTGTCAAGCAAAGCAAGTGATGTAGGTGCAATCCTTCATTTATCAGATGCTATGGAGTTGACTCTCTTGCCATTATGTACTTTTGATGTTTCTGAAAAGCTTTTGCACATCTGATAGCAACATAGATGATCTGGTCTGAGAACAAGTGGACCTCAAAATGTTGGCAGTTTGACATGACTTTTTACACTTTCCCAAAAATTGCAATTGAGTCATGAGTAGAGGAAAAAATATTTGTCCATTAATTGACATAGGTCTGGATGAAAAGAGAAGGAGACCAGAGGGACAAAAGAGGAGAGCAAGCCCATCTTTATCAGTTTTGTGAAAGAGGAGTAATGTAGAAGTCTATATAAATGATTCCTAATCATTAATTATCTCAGATACCCAAATAATATGCAAAAGCCTCACACATAACTGAGGATTACAAATCTGACATAGAAATTTCCTTTCACCATCCCCGCACTGCATCTGTAGGACTGTGAGGTTTTTAGTGGCTGTCTTATAACAAAGCAAATTAATCTTCACTTTGTGGCTAAACAGGTTAGAATTTTACCAACAACTTGCTCATTAGTTCTGCGCTGCAGGCTGCATCTGCCTGATGCTGCCCTCCCTACAAATTTTTATTGTTGTGGTATTTATTTGGTCATAATTATCTCATCTCTACCTGCACCAACCTGTCAGAGAGAGTGTTAGTTTTTCTTTACTGGTTTGTAATTCTATTACACAGCCCATCAGCAGCTTGTTTCTGATTATTGCAAGCATAACACCCTTCTGGTAGCAGCTGTTAATATTTGCCCTTGCTTTATTATGCAACAAGTGCATGATGCTTGCCTATAATAAGGTGAAGCTAACAATGATGTCCCAGCCTCCTTGCTGAGAAATTATGCTCTCCCTTCACCCTTTATTTGTAGAATACCAACCAGATATTTAACCAGCTATTTAATATATCCATCATCTTGAAAAGTCACAGGAACAGAGAAGGCCCAGCAGATATGGCAAGAAGAAAAGACTGCATTAAAAACTTTCTGGCTGGGCTCACCGCATGGACCCAGCAGGAAGATATCAGAGTACATGGAGGAAGTCAAGGTTTATGCTAACAGAGGGATGTTGTCACCATGGTGCAGTCAAGACCAGGGCTGTGCAAGGCACCTTTTAGACTAGGTTATCCCAAGAGCTATTTAACAGGGAGGAGGGTTTTTTTGACACAGACAGTGCCAGGAAAAGCAATCTGTCATTTTCTTTTAGGACTGCAAAAGACTGAGAGGAAAAGTTCTACAGAGATTTATCAAATATTAGTAAGCTACCTTTTTAAGACTTACATTTGGGTTTTTTCCTCTTTGTTGGTCAATGCCATTCTTTGGACTGTTGGACTATCTCACCCCCCAGTCACAGAGAAAAACTATTTTTCTTTGAGACACTAGTAGATGTTAAAGGAATAGTGCTAGTGGCTGCAGACAGGTTTTCATCTCTACATATTCATTCATAGTTGCTGTTCTCACTTTTGAAGAGTATTTTTACCAGAAGTTTCAAATTCCTGACTTTTTAAAAATATCTCTTCACACTCCAGATGTCTGCAGGTGAGGGATTTCAAGCTAAGCTACTGAGATTGTTTCTAAACATCTTTATTCCTGGGATGCAGAAACCTTTCAAGTTACACGCTGCAAAACTATCTTTTAAAGTTATACTTTGATAGCATTCAAGCCAGTGGAACTGAGGTAAGGGTTGATTTTAAAATACTCAGTGCTGGGAATTTCAAAGATGTCTTCTATCTGAGTGTCCCTTTTCTTTCTCACCCTGTCTGTCCCTCAGTCCAAGAGAGGCTTGTTCAGATTTACACAGAGGTCAAAATCTGTTTGTACTAAGATTTACCTTTTAATTTTATACATATTTTTGCACATTTTTTAAACTCTAGGTGTTCACATGCCAGTATTTTAAAGAAGAAAAAATTCTTATCTTAAAATTATATCCTCTTGCATTGATAAAGGAGTTAAAATATAGATAAATCCATTACATTAATCTTAATATATATGTATGAAATTGCCTTAAGCACATCTCACACCACAGGAAGTATTGTTGTGACTCTCCCTTTCAGACTGTGGCAGAAAACTCTCAAAAGCAGGAGGGGCACCCACAAAAGCTAGACTAAAGTTCATCAGAATTTGAAAAAGGAAAATTAATGAAAAGTGGCTTTTTGTTCTTTTCTTCTTGACAAGAACAACATCCATCGGAAGAAAAGTACCAGTTCTGGAAAGAAATGAGCAACCAGGTCAAGTGAAGTTTTACTATATGTAATTAACTTATTACTTCAAATTGACTTCCTCTCTTCCAGAGAGATCTAAAAATTTAGGATGCATGGAGAAACTTAAGAAAGTGATGACAGCGTCCTTACCCTCTGTTTCCTTAGGTAGAAGACTTGCCTCTGATGTCCACTTTTGTAGTGTCAGTACCTAGAGATGGGATTGAGGGAAAGCTGAAAGTGTTGTAGCTGCCTAAAAATAATTCATAGCCAAGGGCTGACCAGTGAGTGTATTGAAATGGTGAGATCCAAGCAATGCCTGCAGTAAATCTCAGCAGTTAGGAGAATACCAGCTTCCTATCTCAAAATCCCATCTTAGCTTACCCTATTCAGAAAATTTTGTCTTAAATACACGTAGCTTTAGTCGAGTAGAAATCAACACTTTGTGTTTTGAACTGAGGCTGCATAAAGACAGTAAGTCTGAAGAGAGATTCTGTAAAGCTGTGGAGCTTTATAGCCAGAGGCAGTGGGATGAAATTAGAGTGAGAAAAACTAAGCTGCACATCACAGAAGTATTAGACTGAGACTTGGGTGCCTATGTGAAATGGTGGAGGGTCTGCTCTCTGTGATCCTTGGTACTGTAGTGAGCTAAACTTGAATCTTCTAGGAAGTGCGTTTTATTTTAGGGAATGAAGGATCAGGACAAGATGACTTAATAGGCTTTTGCAATATCTAATTGTGATACTTATATGAAATAGGCCATAGAATAAATGAGGAGAGGACAGGAAAGAAAAGAAGAAATTGCGTGATTGAAAAGTGGAATCTCTCACCCAATATTTCCAGACTTGGTGCAAAGATGCATCAGTAGGATATTTCTCTTTTTTCTAGCTAGATTAAAAAGCTTTTCCTCCTTGCAAGCTAGCAAAGGACAGGTCCGTCCAAATCAGTTCTCTTTCTCAACATCTTACAAGGAAATTCGGGAATTTAATATTTTGCTGCTCCACTTCCTTTGTTGTATAATGCAATCTCCAGGATTGCAACATACCTGGAGGTACTTCTAGCACTTGCTAATAAGAGATCTTAAAATAGGGTCTGGAGCCAGCACTTTTGTCACATTCCTTCAAGTGTCACACAAAATATTCACTAAATAATTAATTCAGCCATTGGCATCATGTCACAAACAGTTGTGAATATGCAACAAAATGTTGGCAAAGTGATAATTTGGATTTAAAAATCTCACTGTAAATATTTCTGAAAAGAGAAGTCTTTATGCAATAAATAGGAGTAGAAAAAAATGAAAGGTTTGTAATTGTGAATGGGTGTCTTACACTTTCACGTGAAAGAGACAGCAACACTCAAAATATTCTCAATGTTCTTAAACTGCAGGAAAGGTTTGTTGGCAAATTTTTGTATTGTAGTTATCCATGGGATCTACTGACCAGTCTATCTAAATCAGGCATTTGTTAACAGGACTGGTAAAGTTTTCCTGGGCGTGTTTGAAAGAAGGAGATTCACAGAAAATCTACAACCAGGACCCCAAAATATTTGATCCTCATATTGTGCTGGATCTTATTTCAGGGCCTGAGACCTAATCTTCTGTTCACGTAACTTATGAAACTGTCAGACTTTGAAATGTGTGTGCACAACTTGAGCTCTGGGTACTGCAACTTCTAAAGACTGGGAGATAAGGAAGATAAAAGGATCATAGAAGCCTTATCAGAGAGACAACAGGTTCATAGGAACTGCCATCTCTACAGTATAACTCTATAGTCCCTGAACCCATTTGTAAGGGCAACTTTTTACAAAAGCCTTGTGTGTTTTTAATTTTTTTTCCTGCATTAACATTTGATAAAGTTTTTGTCCTCAGGTTCCTTGGCTCAGATTCCTCACCCCATTTATTTTTGGGCATCTAATTTGTCTCCTCAGAGAGGAGCCAAGGCTCCCAGTATTGCCAATTAAAAGAAATTAGCTCCTTCAGAAGCAATTCAGCACTCGGGAGCTGATTCACCCCTCAGTGAGCCTGGGTGAATGCCCATCTTAGTCTGGCCATGCCAAAAGCCAAGGGAAATTAACTCAGAGGTGAAATTAATTCTTCCCTCTCCCTGTGTTCTTGCCTTGTGTGAGATTTTGGGTGCCCTTAGAATCATAGAATTAAGGTTGGAAAGACCTCTAAGATCACTGAGTCCAACCATTTACCCAGCACTGCCAAGTTCACCACTAAACCATGTCCCCGAAATGCCACATCAACATGTGCAGGGATGGTGACACCACCACTTCCATGGACAGCCCATTCCAGTGCTTGACAACCCCTTCAGTGAATTAATTTTTTCTAATATCCAATCTAAGCTTCCTCTGGTTCAATATGAGGCCGTTCCCTTTTGCCCTATTGTTTGTTTCTTGGGAGAAGAGACTGTCATCCACCTTACTAATTTTTCCTCTTACCTAAGAACAAGAAGACTGTGAAAGCAATCTATAGGATGCTGCATTTCCCCTAGAAATGTCCTCATGTCACTGTGGAGTGTCTGAGATGTAAAGCCTGAATTAAACCAGACAAATTCCTGCAGAGATCTGAGCCACCATTCCTGTGTTGCCATACATCTACTTGGTTCATTCTAAGTGAATATTTTTATGACACTCAGGTGATTTGTTGGAAGGTGATATAAGAAGCATCCAGAGAAAGACACAGCAGGTGCCTCAAGTGGAGAGGAACTATATTGGCGACAAAGCTTGAAAACAGTTCCTCAAAAATCTACAAGACCTGTTTAACCTCTTATGAAGTGGTACAATCTCGTGCTGGAAATCTAGCAAAGATATTTCTCAGGGGGTGAGTGCAGTCAGAGCATTTGGTATTTCCAATTAGCTAAAATCTTGCAGTATTCTTGTCTATTAGCTGACCAAAACAGATTCACAGAAACACTTTTCCCTACTTTTTTTCTTCCATGTTCAGCCGCACCCATGAGGTGGGAAAATAAGGGAGACAGTGCATCAGTGGGATTTAACAACAGTCCAGCCAAGAGGTAGAAGTCAACCCTCTTCCTTTTCAGGCTTCAAGCAAAGACACAGTCTATGGATTGCAGAAAATAAAGCAAAATGTCTAATGAGCTAATGGACTCTGCCCTCAGTTTTTTCATCATTTTGCAGTTTCATTCATGTTTTATTCTTCTGGGCTACCTACAGAATAGGTTGTCTTTAATCCTTTACCAACAGCCTTACTTGCAAGAGAGAATTGGGACAGTTTGGACCCATGATGATCACAGCCTACATTGCTTTTTTTATCCCAAAACCTCAGTCCATCTGATAGTGGCTTTGCTTCTGATGTTTCAGTGGATGGCAGATGGGCTTCAGAAGTGTTCTGCTTGCACTGGACTGTTGGTAGCCTTCAAATAACCTGTTGTGATGAGTGTTTATGCTGCACAAGGGGCACCATGGTAGTGGCTTTAGATCCAGTCTGCTGAGGTGTCCTGAGCCTCCATCCAGCTCTTCCAGGAGATCTGGGTTTCAATTGCCGCCAAGCAGAGTCCAGGGGAAGCAGGAAACAGTGGGAGAGTGAAGCAGCACTTATTTCTGAAGAACAACTTAATTATTAACAGGTTAATAATTATGTTTGGAAGGAACCTGAGGCTGCAAATAGCAATAATCAAACAAAATGTTCTGCAAGAGGGAATGGTTTTATTGCAGTGAGGAAATGCAAGAGGGGAGGAAGTGCAAAAGCAGGAGGGTGCCCAGCTCTTTTAGAACAAGGTAGCCCACATGGGGGCTTGCACAGCTGGCCTAAGTAATTTTTAAGCTAACATGACACTGTGGCACAAAGGGAGGACCCCTCTCAGCACTAACACCCATTCTACTCACCAGCTCACTGAGACAGGCAGCAGTACTGCTGAGTCCATACCCTTCCTGTGCATTTCCCCCCCTTTCTGCAACTGTGTTTAGGGAAGAAAGCAATATATATGAACCATAATTCTCTATTTATTTTCTTAAGAGTATGAAGATGACAGAAGGTCTATGGATAAACAATGTGAGAAGGAAAACACTGTGATAAATAAATTAGACCCACATTTCTCTTATTCCATCTCCTCGCTATGGAAATAGGTGATAGTTGTTTTGAAAAGTCAGATGAATGGTGCAGCATTTTATCCTTTTTTTTAATCCACTCTTAAAGCTAGCTAGGAAAAAGATGTAGGATGTTTAATTATATATATACCAGGTGTGACTTCTTATTCTAAAATGACTTTCTCCCTCCTGTTTTGGTGCATAGCAGTCAGAAACAAATGATACATTTTTCCAAATATGAAATTCTAATTAAAGGAAGTAGGAAACGGGTCAGTTAACAAATATATCAAAGTGCTTCATGCAAATTTGTTTTCTCTCCCTGACAAGAGTGTTAGACATTAATTTATGTCTATGGTAAATGATTTGTATAAAAATCTTTCTTCATCCATTATGGAAAAATAAAAGATGCTAATGAGGTTGCCTTTTTTTAAAAAAATTCATCTTATTTCAGACCAATTTCCATCACATACAGTATTTTTAACACAATAATGCTTAAATCCAAGCAACAGACCACAACCCATCATGCTGGATGCTGTCAGAAAAAGGTAAGATGGTTCCTGACCCGTTGCTCTATGTTTTGCAATTTGAACAGGCAGACTCTCCCCTTGACTGTTTAGATAGGGGAGAATGGAAACCCTGTGGGCAAAAATGCCTCCATTTTGATCAGCACAATGATCAAATTATCAGTGATGTCTTGATTCATACCTAATTTCTGGCACTGAGGAACGGCTGCCAGAAGTGTAAGCCAAAAAGGTGATGGAGGAGAGAAGCAGAAGCATTTCTTTGCCATTTCCAGAGGAAACCAATAAAGCACCAAGAGTGATTCTTTCTGCTGAGCTGAATCTGTGGAATGGACCCTTGAAAGGCAAAAATCCAGCTCTGTGGAACCCACTTATGTTTGCAAACACAGAAGCCTTCATTTCATGCTGCATCAGGAATCTCCTCCAGGTCACAAGGGAACAGGGCACATCAATGCATTCACTAGTCCTGCTGCACTTGAACTCACAGATTTGCTCAATAAAAATGCCAAATCCAATGCCCAATCATCTTCAGTATTTCCCTTTGTAGCTTTTAATGTTTTTTCTGTTTCTTTTCAGTCTTAGACAGAGATATCTCTACATTTAAGGCAAAATTTTCAGGGCCACTGCCATGCTGGATATCAAGAGGCAGAATTTCTGTCAGTCCCTGGCATGTCCAGGACCTCTCTGGATTCAGGATAATATTAGTGTGACAGGTTGTGATCAGTGCCACTACTGAGATAAGACAGATAGAAGAGCCGTGCATTTTGGTAGTGATTGACATATTTTGAACTCTGGATATGAGCTCCATCCCAGTTAATGACAGCATTGTCAGTGGCTTGAGATGGGCCATCATTTCATATCCAGCTTTTTTTATCCAGCATCTGAAAAACGGACTGTTAACTCTTCCTTAGGAACACAGGAAGCTTTGAAGAGTAGCTTTCCTTCCTCTGCTACTTAACGCCACTGCAGCAAACCTTTGCACAGTACCACCAGCAGCATTATAACCCAAACAAGGTTCACTCTGACAACTTTTCTAGTTGTCTTTAATATACAAACTTCTTGTGCCTGCTTCTGTTATAACTTCAAGCCTTGTACAAAGAATTAGAAGCTACAAACTGCACCAGCTAACCTAAACCACTGTATCATTATGATTTGGGACGGCTCAGTAATGATACACAGAACTCTGATTTCTTCAGAGGGCATCTTAGCAAAGTTTATTGAAAGACAAATTCTTTTTATACAATGTTTTGGTACAATGAATAGGATTGGTCATTTAGAGCAACACTTCTTGTAGACATCTTTACCAGTAAACAAGTTGGAAAACACCAGGTGTCAGGAAGTAGTTACCTACATTGAATTGGTTTGGGCTCCTCCTTACGATTTCCCAGGCCAGAATGAGAGTGTTATGTGCTTAGATTTCTCACAGGCTTCAAGCCACTGCCTGGAGCCTAAAAATCTATTTTCTGACCACTGTCAGTTCCCATGCCACTGTTTCAAACCTCTGTGACTTTTAGACCATGAGTGCTTGATTGGAGCACCCACACTTTTGGAGATTATGTAGGTTATGCAGAAAAATAGACAGTTAAATTATATTGTGGTTGTTTGGAAAAAGTCTAGTCACAAAACACTCTACTTCTCCTTGTTTCCAGATGGTTTTGCAGATGCCTGAAGTTTCTCCAGAAAAACAAACAAACAAACAAACAAACAAACAAAAAAAGCAGAAATAGCTGTATCTTGGAATTAAAAAAAATAAAATAAAAAAATACAGCAGCAAATTCAATTAAAAATTCTTTGTACAGAAATGTGACATGCTGGACAAAAATATGGCACAGAGCATTCCCAGGTCCAGCATGAACAAAGGCTAGATGATATTCAAAAATGCAGTAGTCTCAATCTCAATGCAGGAACTGCAAGATTTTTTTCATAACCTAATGCTTAAAATGTTAAATATAATTATTTAATATATAACATGTTTCTAGTGAGAGCCCTAATGACAAGACTGTTGATAATTTTCTCTACCCATCAAAAATTTCTGGAACAAAAACCCACATCATACTTTTGATGTAAAGCTTTTTCTCCACCCCAGTGTTAGCTATCTTGGAAGGAGGAGCTGGTTTTGATGCCTTTAGACAAGACGGGAAAGAAAAGTCTTCATAAAGGACAGCAGTCGAGAGAGGAGCTGGAAATACTCAGGAAATACCAGAAAGATGCCTAACTTCATTGTGCTTAAAACAAGCCTAAAGAAAACAAAAACTATTACTACCAACTACAATTAAAATATTACTAGTATTAATTAATCTAATATATATAATTTGTCGCCGTGTAAGCTACAAGACCGCAATGTAAATACCAGATTTCTTGATTTGCCATACTTTGATGTCTTAGGTCCCCAGGAACTGGACCTAAACTCTCAAGCAGCTCAGATAAACTTTCTAAGTTTATCTGGACAATTCTTTGCAAATCTACTGCACAATTCTTTGCAAATCTTCAGAAAAGGTGAAAATTTCTCCAACAATTTTCTGCTGGCTATAGGCCTTTCTTTCCTAGGAACAGTGTCCACCAACATTTCACATTCCTACTTAGCCAAACTACATGCCACATACACTTTCTCATTTGTTTCCACCTTGTCACCCAGACTAAAATCAGAGCTGCCATTTTGCTAAGGGCTCCCTACCCCTGAGTTTTGTATACAAAGATTCTTCAGCACTTCTCGCCTTTTTTTGTTTTTCCAGCTAATAAAGTTACTAGACAGGTGTTTCATAGTAGAGAGAGGATTGTATCTGAGAGCAATGCTGGAAAAAACTCCTGTTAGATGTTGTCCATACCACATATGATTGAAAATCCAGGGCAATTAAATGAAGCAGAGATAAGGAAAGTTCTTCTAAAAGAAGAATTGGCCAAATGATAAATAAAAATTACTTATCCTCATGCCTCAAGTAAAAATATTAACAGTAATGTGAAGACTTCTGAAACGAGTATTGCATAAAATTCCAGGATATTGAAAGTCAAGTGTAATAGAAATTTGATTTGATAACACTAGTTCTGTTTAATAACCACATTTTCTTTGGATCCGCCCTCCATCTCGTGAAGACTGGCTCATGAAGAAAAGAAAAACAGCTATTATTAGAATAACAGTTTTTAGAAACTGCAGTCACCTGATTTCTGCAGGATTATCTTTTTAATTACGTTTAATCTACATGACAAGCAGAGAAAGGAGACCTTGAAAGCCTGATTAAAAGATAGAAGCTGTGCTGCAGATACAATCATTGACTGTTGTGGCCCACAGTGGAATGAAAATATTGATGCACTGGTATGGGTATCTTTGCATAAGTGCAAGCAATTTGAATTGGTACTTCTGGAAAAGTTGCTTTCTTTACAAGAAGTTTGTTTTTCCCCAGCTAGAGTGTGGTTACCAGCTATCTTCCTTGGGTAAAACACTGTGAAGTAAAATGGCTTGCTGTTCATGATCTCATGTCACAACATCTATTTCACTTACCACACCATTTTAATGTAATTCAAAATGCAAAATGTTGCATGTCACAGATGGCTGAAATCTGATATTCCACTAACAGTTCCATTAAGGCTCTTGTTGATTTAAATAATTGATTGTACTTCATGTTCCAATGGGCTTTGAAAGCCAACATGGTCAGTGGCTTCATGTCAGCCAGAGAACAGCGCCTTCCAGATACGGGGTTGTAACTTGATTATGTTTCAGCAGGTCCTGATAATACTGAGACTTGAGTTATTCTCCTAAAAGGAAAAGACCAACCAGTGATACAGTGAAATTGCAGAGCCTATCCCTGGCAGAAACCCCTTGGAATCAATCCAAAGGCTCACTAACCTCAGAGAGTTTCAGTCCTGACTAAACACAGAAACCTGTTTATCACTAAAAAAAGAAAAAAAAAGAAAAAAAAAAGAAAAAAAAAGAAAAAAAAAGAGGAAGGAACCCCACTCTACTGCAAGTAATTCTTCTCATTGTACAATGATTCAGCACTGTCCTCCTAGCCTGCAAAGACAGAAATAAGCAGGAAAATTATCATTTCAGGCATATACGCAGACCTTCTTCAAAAATTACAACCCTTTCTTTCCCTAATTAGTCCTATGTATTTTGTGAGTTATTGTTTGGTTAGTTCCATTGAACATTACTGCCAATTAACTGAGGAAATGCCCTTCTAAAGCTGAATAGAATGCTTCATAATTTTATATGTTTCTGGTTAATTGTAATAAAGGCATCATGAGTTTCAAAACCTGTAGATGAAATGATTTGCAGACCAAAAGCATACAAACTGTACTGTATAAATCCAGTGCAATTTTTTTTCATGTTGCTTTTCTTTTTGCTTCATGAAAACATACTGAAAACTGTGGTCTCATAAGCTCCTGAACTGGAAATATTATTATCATGCAACTCTCCAAAGCAGAAGTGACTGAAAACCCTTAAACCAGGCTGCTGCTGAATTAAGTTCTCCTTACTTTGGGGATTTTTTTTTTCCCCCTGTAATTTATGTATCTACTTCCACTGCATTTGCTAAAGCCATTAAATATTTAATTTGTACTTGATTCTTCTTTCATGGCTGGAGTTCATCAGCTACCCTTACTAGGACTAGGTACTAATGCTGACACACGACATGCATTTAAAAGAACACTCCTGTAGGCTTGTTACTGGAATGTAATTATTAACAAACCATAAGGCCAGTTTTCTTTCTGCTTAAATGTCATTTGGGCTCAATTACATGATACTAAGATGAACAGGTCATTGAATTCCTTACTCTATTGATTCTAGTTTTAGCTGAGCTCTGTTCATTTTTTATTTGAGCTCATTTTCTTTGGTTTGAACTTTGACTGTGTTATTTGATTCAAAGTTATCTTCCATGGAAATTCTTGAGAGGATGAAGCCTTATAGCCCTGCATACATCCCTGTTTTCTATTTGCTGTTAACTTTTCTAGGGAATTTTTTCTCTTTCAAGATACTGTGCCACAGCTGCAGTGTTCACACTCTTAGTCTCTAGGACCCTACCCTTCTATATTTATGCTTATGGCCTTGAAAGGAGCTGCAGTGAGGAGGAAAGGCTCCAAGAACAATCACATACACAGGATGATGGGAATGGAAAGGCTGAGCCTCTTTCAAACAGGAGGCAAAATCCTGTGAGTTTACAGCTGGAAGGGCAGCAGCAGTGGGAGCAGAGGCTGGCATGCAACAGCCAGCCTCTCCCAGAAAATTCAGCTGTGGGCAACTTCCCTGAGGTGGGGCTCTGCTCCAGAGTGGAGCTTCTTTGCTTCTATGTGACTGTGAGAAGGACCACTACAACTTCCAGTAAGCTCCAGAGGTTTCAGGAGGTGTAGAGAGACAAGAGTTAACTGGGGAGGCAAAGCCTTAGTGCTGTGCCCACCCACAGCCTGCTAGATAAAACTTGCTAGAAAGGCTCTTGAAGTCGCAAAGTCCAGTCTCCAGATCCATGTGTGACATTGCTGAGAAGTTAAATGGGATGGGTAAAAAAATTGAGAAATAATGCATCTCTAACAAGGTACAAATCATATTATATTTCCTGGAACTGCCAGCACTGCATGCAACAGAGTTTAGCAATTGAAAATCAGTCATGGTCCAAATGCATTTTTCAGCTAGCTTTCTCAAGTGAGAATATTCTTACATGAACAACACCATTTTTGCAATGGAAAGGAGTAGTGTTTCTGGGAAGAAGAGCCTGCCTTGTTTCAGAATTCACCTTTTCTCTAGATGGAGGTAATGACTGCCTCTTTGAGATAATTACACCGAGTGTCTTTCCCACTAACATGAAATATGATTGTTGATGATGTATGTGCCAGATAGGAATTTATAAATAAACACTTCTCAAATAAATCACTCAGGGGCCATCCAAAGCTCCCTCTTCATCACTGCAATGACAGGCTGGGTATGAACCTGCAAACCAGAAAGGAATAGTCTGGCCTTGTGAAACCCTTTAATGCTTTTCAGTCAACTTATCATACCCTTGGACCTATGCAGGAAGTGTCAGCATCCTCTCATAGAGACCAGAAGACCTAGGCTGTCCATCTTTGCTTGTCTAACCTAAAAGGAACTAGAATTCAACCAAACTTTACCCTTCAAACATCACAGCGATGCAGTAACTGCAAGAGGAGGGAACATGGGCTCTTCTAGGATGGTACTAGAGGTAGAGACAGAATGAAAACCCAATCCATGTCTGTTGTACCATAGTTGTGCCACTTGTAATAAAAGAAATCATAACTAGGGGAAGAAGGAACATGCAGGAATGTGATACTGTCACTGTTGACTGACCATGCTGCAGCAACATGAAGCAGAATTCTTTCAGGCAGGGAGAAAAGGGAATTGATTGCTCCCAATTTCTTGCTGAGCATTCTATTAGTCTGCTGCATAGATTGCTAGTTCAATTATTAAGCTGGTATACAAAATGAGGTTCTCCCTTTTTAAACAATGAAAAGGCACACACTCTCCTTTCATCTCATTTAATACTTTGACCAAAGAATACTGCTGCTTTTGGGGTCCACGCTTTCCATCCAGGGCTGCCAAAGATACCTAATTCCCAGAATTAGGGACAAGGATTTCACCTTTTTCTTCTGGCATGGCGCAGACACCTGTGGCATGCCATCCAGGCACCTGGCCTGCACTTCAGTGTCCTTCAAGGCTCCAGGTGTTTTTGTGTCTTATCTCTGAGCTCCATAGCAGGAGGCAATGATTACCAGAAAATATCCACCAGTTCTGTATAAAAGTGATGCTTAAGTTGGTATCACCAAAGATAATGGGGTTACATTGAGACTTACCTTTGTAGATTGGATTTTGTATGTTTTGGAGAGGAACAGAGAATAAAGGAGAAGTGAACAAGTGTTGACAATAGCCAGAAAAAGGACATTCCAGTCAAGGGGCACACCTGAGAAAGTTGAATATAGAAAAGAACCTCTCCCAGTTTTCTATCCTTGTTTCAGGGATGCTGCCTCAGGGGAGCAAGCCAAAGGTACCTGCCTCCTTTTCAGGACTTCACAGTTTCCAAGTCTGTTTTCTCTCACCCTAATGCACATTTTTTTCTCTTCACTTGGAGAACTAGAGCAGCATGTAATGAGCCATGTTTCTCATCTACTCCTAGCCCTAGGAACCCTATTGATCTCATCAGTGTTAAATTAGCCTTGATAGTGATACGGTATTTTGAACGCTACCAAGCTGCAATGCTGCCACTTCCTAAACAAGCCACGGGCTTTGTTTCAAATGAACACAGCAACTGATTAATCAATACTGAAAGGTTATCAAAAACTGCCTCCTGATAGCAGGCTTTCATGATGCCCAAGGACTTTCCTCCCAGTTATATGAAAAGACATTGGGGATTTTTAGTGTTTTTACTGCCTTCTTCTGGAGCCTTGTTTTCTCCTTCAGGCAGTCCACTTTCTTCCCACGCAATCTCCTGACTCTGGTGGAATTTCCCCTAGCCCTCTGCCCAGACGGGTCCCAACCAGGTCCTGCTCTCCAAAGGAAACCATAGCTGGCTGGCTGCTTCCTAGGGTCTAACCCAAATATCTATGTATGGCATGAACAAAGTGTTCCCCACTCCCTGAAAGGGTCTCAGTCTCTGGGTTTCTGACTGCCTGCTTCCAGAGAGCAGAATATTGAGGCATAAAGCCCCTTGAGGAACAGCCAAGATATACATGGCCATGGCATGCTTCTACCTTCTACTGGGTCTACTCAATAGTTTGCTGGATTCTGTGATAAAAAAAAAAGGCTTGCAGAAGGAGCAGGGAGACCCGCAGTAGGTGTGGGAGTTGAACTCCATTAAGTCAGCTGGGGCCAGTGGATTCCTCTGCCCTGTCCCCTCCTGGTTTTCACTGGGAGCAGCTGCCCCATGAGCTGGGTGAGTCTCCTCAAGATGAATCCACAAGACAGACTCAGCCCAGGTCACTTGAAAGATGGGGAGGAACTGCCTGCAGGAACAAGATTGTCTATGGGGAAAGAACACTTTGGATGGGATGCTTAGAGAAGGGAACAAAGCTGGTGAAAGCAAGGGAGCAAGTGGTACTGGGGAGAAACAAGAAAACAGGTAAATCAGAGGAAAAATGGGGCTGGTGTCATTTGAGTCCTGCTCTGTCCATATGTCCAGCCAGCACAGCCTCTCCTGTCTTCCCTTTAAACTCTGTTCCTGATGATTTTCATGAGGTCAGTGCTCCCCATCCCCTGTGCCCCTGTGCAGAAGCACCAAGGCCCTCCCTCCCACGGGGCTGGAACCATGGGGCCAGCACCAGAGAAATGAGGGCTTGTAGGCTGGAGGTGCAACCACGGACAAGGGCAGGCCCATGAGGAGGTGAGGAGAGGACAGTGAGGAGATGATAGGCTCATGTTGAGGGGGACCCTGGAGAGAGCCAGGGCTCTGTCAGCTGGTGGCTTTGCGTGGTACAGTGCATGTTCCTGTCCTGCCTGTTGCAGTTCCTGCACTACCACACAATATGAATCACTGACATGCTCAAGTGAGAACAGGGCTAAGTGTTGAAACAATCTGATATGGGGGAAGATTCATGTTCTGGGCTTCACTCTTAATGAGTGTTTAAGTACATGATATAAATCAAAGAGGCTTGGGGGGGCGAAAAAAAAGTCTCCTTAGCCTACACAGCACTTGCAGATAGCAGTTGGGTATTGCTTGAAACATCCATGTCCCCTCCTTTCAAGTAGCCAAGTTCATTTGAAAAGGAATCAGTAAAAATGAAATCTTACCTTTAAAATTTCTGAAGAAAATGTTAGCATTCCTCAGCATTGTCAGGTCTTTTAAATAAAGGTATGACTTCCCTAATATCTTATAAGAAAAGGCCTTTTGTAACAAACTTCAGAAGAGGTTTGACATTCTGCATCCCAAAAAAGCACAAGGTGTGTTCTCATAACCTATAAGGGTCTGATGTGGATTTTTTACCTCTCCTCAGCATCCTGGACACTCTCTCTGCCTTGAATTTTCTGCAGATCCCATGTTTCAGCACATCATCTTACCTCTGTGTTGATCCACAGCACCAAAGGGCCATTTGTGAATGTCCAGGGAAGCACCTGTCTGCCAAGGTTCTTTTGCCTTGAGCTGCACATGGCACTCCCCTCCTGAGGGGACAGATAGGTTTTTCCAGAAAACAATTTCCATCACACATATTCCTAGAACATTAGAATGGCATGTTTGTTTTCTACTAGATCGTTAATCCTTTAAGGCTCGCTTTAAGAATAAAACCAGCTTTTTACAGCATTTGTCACTTACAGAAAATGTTAGAGAAAAAAGTTTCAGCTCCCCTTATTTGCACATTGGGCTGAATTTTGGCTGATTCTTTCCTTGTTGAGTGTGGTCCTAAAATATAATGAAGGATTCCTTCCAGAATGTAGGAATTTAATGTATAATACATATTATATACTATTAGAGTAATATATAATATCTGACATATACTATTATTATATTCATTACATTTAAGAGATATGTGGTAAGTAATATATTCATACATCATATAACATAATATGTAATATAAATTATACGTGTTGTGTTGTATATCATGTTATGTTTTATATTTTAATATATATTTTATATTTATGCATTATTTATATTTCTAGAAGCACAAGCTGGGGAGATTTCTACTTTGATATTTCCTTTAATTTTTTGCCACTTGAAAAAGTAATCTCATTATGAGAATAAATTTTATTAAGGTGAGGAAATAATTGGTCTAGTAAGACATCCTGTGTCTGTTTCTGCTCTACTGTCACCCTACACAAACTGCACCCTTTATTGCACCACCTTCATCAGACTTTCTCTGTTTACACAAGCACATGATCCTCTGTGCAGAAATGTCATAGCCTGTCCCTACCAACTGCCTACAGTTTTAAGGTAAAAACACACATTTCTGGAGAAGGTTTAAGCACTCTCTTGCCAATGATCCCTCTGCAGTGCTGACCTGTGGAAGCAGCAAACCTGTATGGCAGCCAGAGTCCTCTGTTTCTCATACTCTCAGGGTTCTAAAGTGAAATTTGGTTCCATTAGACCCTGTCCTCTCTGCTAGCTGGCAGTATTCCCCACTAGTTACTGCCCAACAAATAATGTCTGAGTTGAAGGTGAAGATGGACTTTTGCTCAAGAGAAAACAGCTGTAAAAATTTCCCAAACATTGCACTGATTCAAACTCTCACACTTTACCAAGAAATTTTATGTCAGTGCAGGGAGCTCTTGGTAGAAAGTTTCCTGAGAGAGAAGAAAATGCTATTCTCCGTCAATACTTGCACCTCTGGCACACTGAAGAAAAAAAAGAAGCAAACACTTTAGCTGGGTTTTCTTACTTTGACTTTATTATAGCTTTTGGAAGCACTTTTCTTGTGTAGTTATACAAAAGTTTAAGCTTAGCATTATCTTGTTACAAAAGTGGGGGAATTGTAAAGCTGAATCAATATGACTTTGAAAGCTGCTATTTAATTAGTTTCAGTTGATTAGACAGACATTTGAGTTTATAACAGTGCAGCCTGCTGGGATTAAAGGGCAATAATATCTAGATATATTTTCTGGTAACAGTTTTGTCCATGTCCATGCTATAAGCACATCTGCAGATGGCAGCAAAAAAATTAATCTGTGGGAGGTGAATTTACCTATTAAAATGACGTATGATACAGCATCCTTCCACCTTATTTAAGAAGTGGTTTGACTGTTTTGTATTCCTGTCCTCTTTGTCCAGAGACTTCCAGAACAAGAGGTGCAAGCAGCACAGTGAGTGAAGGCATTAAGGGGATAACTCTCATACTCTCTGTGTTACAGCCTTGTGACCCATGAAAGAGACTCAACTTCTACCATTACTCCAATGCAGCTTTTTACAGTGAAGACTGCTTAGAAATAGTGGTGAGATTATCAAATATATTGTTCTTGAAAGACCACCAAGATCCTTAAACATGTCTGTGATGTTCAGCATGACTCAATGACTGAATACAAAAGAAGATTCAACTTTAAATAAATGAGAGGGTGAAAAGATTCTTTAGCACATTTTCGTTAAACAAAAGCTTTAGGTTTGCCTACCTAATGCTTTCAGAAAGAAAAACACAGTGTTTTCACTTGTGCCAGAGGATTTCCAAATTTAATACATGGTAGCAGCTGCCAAAATCCAAAAATGCAGCTGCTACAATTTATAAATTAGTGCAGTCCCCAGTGAAATAAAAGTCAAATGATTTAATAACAAACTACTTTTTGTTGAGTTATCTTACAAAAAAAACCCTAAAATGATGTGAGAAAGTCTGAGCACAGACTTCTTGCAACTCAGATGTGGGATGAAAGGTGGGGCTTGGTGACTTGATCTTTAATCCCAGTTCAGACATGTTGCCTTTTTAAACCAGCAGCCTAAGAGCAGTGCCAGAGCCTGAGCATACATTGTAGTCCTTGCACATGTGAAACTGCCTTTCATTTCATCAGGAGTTTTACCTGAATCTGAAAGACAGTGTTATCTTTGGCCCTGCTCTAGGAGATGAACAATTTTTAGAGACTACTAAATCCCTTTCTAGGTTAAAATAACTAGATTACAATTATAATAATTGCTTGATTATGGAGGCTGGAAACTTATCATCCATGCCAAGCAGACAAAATTGAACTGAATTTTCAAAGAACAAATGCTTTCAACATTAAAATTATATTTTAAGACAGAAGCTGTATTCTAGGAAATCTAGGTTATCACTGACATACAGCAAGCGCCTGGCAGGTGGAATCATTCCTAGTATACCCTTATCATGAGGCTATCCAGAATTTAATTTAGCATGCTATTCCTGACATCAAGGTTTTCTCCAACAGGTTGTGAAGGGAATCTTTCATTCATTTGGCGATCAGGGCACAAAATCTTGAAAACATACTTGCAATTCCAAAGTCAAGCCTGGGATTTCACTGTCAAACCCTACCTTTCTCTGAGAGATTTCTTTGCACTACCTTTACTCCTCCCCCATTTTTGAGATGAGCTTTGGGGACCAAAAGGCCTTCACTGCAGTTACCACAGTTGCTAAAGGCAATGAAGAAGCACTGTGCAATTTATACAGCAGTCTCAAGACCTGCTCAAGAGAATACTAAACGGATCTAGGAGAAAGTTCTGCCTTAAGAAATGGACTGGACAGATCATAGAATCCTAGAATGGTTTGGGTTGGAAGGGAGGTTAAAGACCACCTAGTTTCAAATCCCCTGCTGTGAACAGCAACACCTTCCACTAGACCAGGTTGCTCAGATCCCAAATCCAGCCTGGCTTTGAACACCTTGAGGGTTGGAGAGTCTGCAACTTCTTTGGGCAACCTGTTCCAGTACCTCATCACTCTCACAGTAAAGATTTTTCTTCCTAATATCTAACAAAAACTTTCTCGCTCACTTTTAAACCATTCCCTTTTGTCTTATCAACACAAACTCCTTGTGCTTGGCACAACAACTGTGGCCACAGAAGTGACATTGCCAGTAAAAAGCTGAATAATGTGTGGGAATAAAAATACATGTTTCAGAAGTAAAGATGGTGGTATTGTAGTGGGTTTTGATTTCCCATGATCTCAGCTTTAAAACTGTGAAAGAGGAAACCAAGATACTACTTTCATAATATTTGAAGAGTGTCTGATAGTGTTGGTCCATTTTCTAATTTTTGCTGGTGGAACTGTGAGGCCAAGGCAGGGTGCTGCAAATTCACTTGTGTTGCAAAGCTTTGGCATCTGAGCTCCCCATCATCTGTTGTGCAAACACCTAGAAGAATTTATATGAAGGAAGAGATGTAAGTAGTTTCTGAGATCCCAGCTAAGGTAATAGTGTGGGTTCCAGGTGAGACAGAGCCTTTCTTTAATGCCCTGCCTTACAGCTGTTTCACATTTCCCCAGCAAGATTTTCAGCAGTGCAGATTTACCATGCACGTTGTTGGGGGCGAGGCGCGTTGCATACTGGAGGACTGGAAGGTTACTGTGTAAAAGAGGGTATCCTGAGAAAAGGCAATGAGCAGAAAGGGGAAAGAGAATCACCTCCAGTGCTACTTACCTTCATATGGAAATACCCCACAGATTATCAGCTAAAGGAAGTCAGTGAAAAGCAGTGAGAAAAGCAGTGAGAAAAGGAGAAAGGACAGATAGGGAGAGACTTCGGCACTAATCCTCAAAATAAAACCTACTCAAACCAACCAACAAAACAAAAACCACAACTAAAATAACTACAATAATCCTCTGGATGGCATTCTTGGTTTTATCTATTCACATGCATCCAGTGGAGAAAAAGAATATGTCCAGCAACAGTTCAGTTCCAGGACAAGAGTTGCCTTGCTGTCCAACATGCAGCATCCTTTCAGACAACCTCTCACTAGTTACCTGCAGACCCAATACACAGCACTGAGAGAGCTGAGCCCTCACTGGGTACTCAGTGTGAGATTCACAGCTGTAGAGACATTTACATCTTAGACCTACATTTGCACAACTTCCTTAGCAGAGCAGATAAACCACCTTTAGAGATTATAATTTTGAAGTGCTCTTCACCATATTTCCAGCAGAGATATGGCTACAAAGTAGGACAGGAATGAATAATAGTTTGTACTTGGATGCCCACATCCAAGACAGTCTTAGGGACAATAACTAATGTCATGAATTTCCAAAGGATTTAGGCAGCAAGTGGCTAAGCTTAGTGAAAACCCCAGATAGAAAGAGTAAGCTGAGAAGAGAGTCAATAACTAAGGAGGTCATTCATTTGAAATGTCAATAATGATGTAAGGAGTCTCTGACATTTGAACACTTAAGCTGTGTGATTAAAAAATTTACAATAAGTATACTGTTAATGTGAAAATATAAGTGCAATGATCCACTTTCTAAATTCTTAATTCTGCCCTGACAATGAAAATAAAAAATTTACAATAAGTATACTGTTAATGTGAAAATATAAGTGCAATGATCCACTTTCTAAATTCTTAATTCTGCCCTGACAATGAAAACATTGTATATAATAGTAAGTCAAGCCTTCCATCAGCACTGCCAGGCACTGGTGAGGAATGGAAAGCCTTTTGCTCTAGGACCAGAGTAAGGATGGCATCTGGTGTACAGAAAACACTGTTGGTGGTATTGTAACCTCAGTTTACAGATTTATGTTTGTAATTTAGGCAAACCCAAGCCTCTTTAACTGGTGAGAAACAGCTCTGACACTACAACAGCACATAACTGCACTATAATGGAGCTCAGCATAGGGAAGGCAGAGCCTCTTGTGTGGTGAACCCTGGGAAGTGCTGAGATGGCCATGCTACAACATGCTGGTGCATCTCTAAGGGTCTGCAGTGCTGGTGTACACTGTTCTATGTGGCTGATAGTTGGGGCAGTATTTTCCACATGAGGTATGCTCTAAAGTGTCAGAAAGCATGGTGCAGTAACCACCCTCCTAGCCACTTGTCCACTCTCAGGGATTTCTGTATAGAGGACATCATTCAGGATATATTTGCATTCAACCTAATAATCAGCAACAACAATTTTATTTTTGTGATGTCCTTGAGAAGTAAGGCAATAAAATGCAAACAAAGTAAACACCCTTCCTTTAGAAAATGCAATTTGGACATCATATCCAAATGAATAAATCATTCTTGAAAGGCAGAAGCAATATTACTGTTGAATTAGTGCTGGATGTTCTTTTGTTAAATTGTATACAATCAAAGTAAGGTGCCAAATTACCAGCTAACTGTCTGGAGGTCGATTTTTAAATTTGTGGATGAGCTAATGCATTTGTGCCACTGATCATAAAGGGAGGAGTTCACCTTGCATTAGCCTTGACTCATAACTATAAATCCACAATGTTACCAGAAATAGATGTCCTATTTCTTGTCATTGATCTGCAAGCCATAATTTAAACATTTACATGTCCTAATGTTGAGCCTTCCAATTGCCTGAAACATGTCTCTCCAGGGAATGCTCTTCACAAGGAGAGGGACTGTAAAAATAAGAGCATCTTCGGTAAAAACTGGGAACCTTTGACATCTTGAAGTTTATCAAAAGTCTCATAAGTCAAGAAGAGCCAAAACTGAAAGATACAAGGACATTTATAAGGGTTAAATGAGGACATAACAGAAGTAAAATAAGCATATACTGGAGTATAGTGTTGGTGGGCAAACAAAATTAGAAGTGAAAGAATTCCGCATGACTGTTAAGCAATAAAACCATAGGAATTGCTATAAAATCCATGTATTGTCTTATTTTTCAGCAGAGCTAATATCATTCCAATAGAGTAATTCATTAATAGAAAAATCAGAGAAATGTTGTTTCATTTGAAATAATACAATCTGTTTCCCTGACACTGATATTATTTTAAAAACAATACATATGGGAAATGAATGAGTCACCAGTTATGAAAAGATGTATCATTCAGGAGAAGTGAAGCACATGGCAAATTTAAAGGAAGAGGTTTTAAGGCTGTAGTATGAGCAGACATGATTTGTAGGGGAGATAGGAGAGCACATAGATTAATTTCCAGGCATATTTTTATATTTCATGAGTGCACAAGCAAACTTCATTGTTTCTTGTGATGTGCTCCCTTTCCTAGTGTGGAGATTTCTGTTAGATAGCTAATTAAACCAAGGCAGTGTGAATGTCCAAGCACCAAATTATCTGAATATCAGTGTGAGTCTCAAGAGCTTTTGAATTTTTAATTTAACTGGGTTTGCTCAGACCACAGTTCAGAGAGCTGATGATACAATAAGATTGAGAAACCCTACAAGAAGTTCACTGAAGCATTATAGTGAATTTTAAATCTTAACAATTTTTATATTAATTTGAATATTTACTGCTTCTTAAAATTTCATTCTTTATATAAGCTGCAGTTGCTGAGTTCTGCTGAACCCTTTAAATGGGTCTCATAAATAGATAATGATAGAATTTTTGAAAGTGTTGTGAAATTCAATCAGACTTTGTGGTCTTTCATCATGACTCTAGTTATGAACATCAGTGCTGCTCATGTAATACCTGCCTGACTTCATTTTTTCAGTTTGTCTTTTGTAGTACTGAAAAATCACTAGAACAAAACTCTGTATTCTTGTTCAGATATATCTTTAATAGCCTGTAATTTTTAATAAAATTACTATTTAATTACTCTTTAATTCTGAATTGCTACATCTTATATACAACTCCATGCAAACAAACAAACAAAAAAAAAAGAGAAAAAGAAGGAATGTCTGTGTATTCAATGATACTTTAATTGTCTAAGTGGCCCTAGTCTACATTTAAATGCCTCTCATGATGTCTTCAGATGTACACTCATATTTAAATTTAGTGTGTTTAAATTCTCTGCTAAACTGGGCAAAAATGGCACCATTTTTTATTGTAGGAAGGAATAAATCACAGTGGCTGCTCCTACTTTCTAACATGAGCTCCAGGGGCTCCCCCTTGGCTCTTGGGGGACCTGCAGCCTGGGGAACCTGCAGCATCATGCCCTTGTCCTTCCTCATCTCCACACCTGGGCTCCACCTGATGAAAAGGCAGCCCCAAGAAGCAAAGGAGCTTTGAGGACATGGATCTCATCCACATGTCCTGGGGCTAGGACACCCCACCCAGGACAAGGAAACACTCCTGAGCCCCAGAGATCCAGTGGAGTCGACAGGAGCATTTCTCAGTTCTTGTCAGGAAAGCCAAAGCTTATTCTGACATAGACTCAAATATCACTGCTGGCCATGTTTGCAAGTAGTACATGACATTTTGATGCAGTTTGGCATGACCTGTGCTCATACTTCCTATCAAAGTTTTATGATCTTAGCATAACTTTAAGAGAAACAGAGAGGTTTTAGTACTTTTGGACTGATCAATAATTTAATGAATAAAGCAAATTTTCTGACCTTGGTTGTTAGCTGTAAAGAAAGAAAATTTCTTTGATTGTTACTTGATGCCTCTGTCAATACTTTTTGGACTCTTATATATCATATAAAATTGACTATTTTGTCTTCTTTATATAGGGAAAACTTGATCCTGTTTTACAAAAGCTTGTGTGCACTTTTTTATTGCTTTGGAAGGGATTGTTTTGGATATCCTAAAACATAAATTCTTGTCTGGTACTGTTGAAAACAGTCTGCAGCAGAAAGAGAGGCCTAAGTTGCCCTGACACAGAATTTCATGTGAGATTCAGATCTCTAGAACTTCTTTAAAACCAAAATATGGAGTGCTATCTCTCTTCTTATCTGCCTTTTTTAAAGGTCTTCTTATTCTACCTATCCCTGCAATTCTCCAGACACTTGTATTAATCTTTTAAAACTGTAACTTCAGTGTTTTATCCAATATTTAATTAGGCAAGAAAGCAATTTGCTGTAATTACTTTTGAGTTTACCCCCCTTTATTTCACTGGCAGTCCTCATTCTTTGAGGCCAAGAAGAGAAAAGCTCCTCACCCATCTTCCTTTGATTATCATAATTTCGAACATATTTATGATTTCTTTCTTTGACTGGCATCAAATTTAGGTGTGGTGACTCAGTGCCTTCTCCCACCAGATGCTGAATGTCACCAAACTGTTCCATGACATCCTGAGACATCATTATTCTGTCCTGAACCACACTTAATGAGAAGAATGTTTTCCCCCTATATCCATGTGAAGTTTCTTGCCAAGCTTGCAACCACCACCTCTTGTCCTTGCAACTTTGGAAAGCATCCAACTCTCCTTTCCTACAAGGTCCCTTGGAAAACAGTTAAATTCCTCTTTTTGCCTTCTCTTTTGCAGGTTTACCAAGTCAAGGCCCCTCAGTGTCCCTCCATTCATCATGCATTTCCCAGTGGTCCTTCCACACACTCTCTTCTGCTTATTGATGTCCTCCCTCAATGAGGAAGACAAAAGCTGACACAGAATCCCCCTCAAACCTTTGCAAATGCCAAGTAAAAGGGAATTAACACATCCTGTCTATACTCCTGCTAGTACAGCCTGTTCTCTGCTAGTCTTCATCATGATGCTACCTCATGTTCAGCCTGCTGTATACCAGGTTCTCCCAGTCTTTTTGGGCAAAGTACTTGCTCCTTAGTACCTTGCTTACTCCCTGCACAGTTATATGGAGTATTCCTATCCCAGGTGCAGGAATTTGTATTTTAATTTGCTGACTTTCATTGCTTCTTTCAGCCATTTCTTCTGTTATGGTTCCTGTGAATGGCAACTCTACCCACCAGCATATAAAGATCTCTTTCCAGCCTGGTGCCATCTCCTAACTCAGTGAGTATTCTCTCCTTTTGAGGGTACAGAATTTTTATGGAGACCATCAGCACTCAGTGTCAATATCAACTGCCATTAACTGGTGCATAATATCTTCCAGTTCCTGCCAAAAATATCTTACAGGTTTGATAACAGAGTTATAAAATTCAGACAATTCCTTCTTTGACAGTGTGCACATATGACAAATATTTTGAGTGCTCATTCAGGTACATTTGAAACATCATGGCATTGATCTATGCAGGTCCAGACTGGCTTGGATGCTTCCAGCAACGTGTTTGTCTCTCCAAGTTCATTTAGGAGAAAAATTCTGTGATTTAGGAAAACTCACTGTTGAAAATAATGATTTTCTTGCCTCTTCCTTTGCTTAAGGCTTGTTTGTTTCACCTTGTCTTATCCTGAACATTTTGTTTTCCCTTTTGTTTGCATCTTCAAGTTTCCATTTAGCTACATAGCTCCTCAAAGCCTAATGTATTCAAAATACATCTCTGTGCCCAGGGAACACAAGAATAACTAAGAAAGAGAATGACACTTTCAATAGCTTCTGAGATATTTTTTGTCTCATTGCTGACAAGGTCTGCAACAAAGTTCAAGGATTTTTCAAATGTGCTAGCTGAGTACTCAAAGTTCTGGTATAACCACACAGCAGCTCTTACTGCAGAGTTGTGTTTTCCAAACAATTTCCTCTTTTAGCCAGACATGAATTTAAATGTAAAGAATCTTTCCTTAAATAACAATTAATTGGCTATGAAATTTATGCTCCACTGTGGAAACAGAAGGCTCATTTCCCTAAGGGCTACTCAGTACCTCATATTTAATGCTCAGTACATTTCTTATTTAAACAAAGACATAACACACCCTACTTGTACACATGTAGCTAAATTTCATCAGCCTTGAGGTTCCTTCTGAAAACCACAGTGTCTTGTGACCAATTTGGATGACAGCCTCCAGTTTGGCTTTGTTGTTCAACAAGAAGCTGATGTTGAAGTGTTCCCAGACATAAACATTCACTGAAACCAGCCATGGCCAGGACTACCATATTTGTGTTTAAAAATGTAGAGTCCAAACCCACCAAAACTGGACAAATAATGCAGAAGCGAAGTTTCTGGGTTTACACTTTCCAGGCATGTTAGATTTCTGACTACAACAACTATCATTCTCTGGGGTGATATATGAAGTACCTTGCTCTTGGCAATTAAATCCCATTCTATAAAGGCAATACAAAAAATTAGAAGCAGGCTCAGTTCTAAAAACATAAAATACTCATGGCAAAAACAACAGTGGGGTTTCCAAGGCACTTGTTTTTGTGCATTTGTCAGCAAAACACAGGTATGGTAATACATGGCTATCCATGAAGGCTCAAGAATTGACAGGTCTGAGGACAATACATGTCTGGATTGTATGGCTGCTCCTGCTCCTGCTAATATTTCATACCAGCAGGGAATGCTGATACCAGAAGCCAAACACGGAGTCAGGGTCAAGAGCAATACTGAATCTAAAGGACCTCCAGCAATAAAAGTGGCCCAGAAATCCAGGCAGCACAAATTATAAATAAGATAATTACATAGCTCAGATGAAAACACCTGGGCCAAGTGCATGCCTTACCCATGCTTGTATCAATTGGACAAAAGCTGCTGCAAGGCAACAAACAACAGCAAATGGTCCTTTAAGCATTGAACTTGTCATTGCAGGGAGTTGTTTCCTCCGAAAGAGTTTAAAAATGAATTTTCAGAAGATGCCTGAAGTCAGCTGGTCCCCTTTTCTCCAGAAACTCCTATCTGGAAAGGGAGATGTCAATCAGACCACTTTGGCTTTTAGGCTTTCCTTCAAATCCAGCACTTCATGCTCCTGTCAGTAACTGTGTCTCAGAACATGTGGATACACCCAGTTCAGAGATAGGGAAACTGTCTATATTACATTATATTACACTATCCCTGTTGCTACAGCTGCGGGGGATGACCCTGAGAAGTGCTGGAGCCAGACTGAATGGCCTAAAACAGGAGCCCATCACCAGCTGCTAAGGGACTTGTAAGAAGCTGTTCCAAAAGGAGGGCGCTGCAGCATATGAGTGCTTGACACTCTGTTCTTCTGTCTCTGTTTTCCCTTCCATGTCCTCTAGCAGAACTGGGTGGAATTGCACTGTTTATTTCCAGGGCAGGTTTACCAGACAGGCAGGGGAAAAATATGATCAAAATGAATCATACCAATGGTTCATCTCATCACTCCTGGCTGCCCACAGAAGGTTCTGCTTCATAAGAGGATGTTAATCGTACTTCTCCTGCCCTCTCAACACATCCATTTTAGGCAAGAGAAAAAAACTAATCTATAATATTTTTTGCTACCTGGCAATAAATTCTCTCTCCTTTTACTGTGATGCCGTTGAACCCTTTCATAGTTTATGATGGGACTTGATTTACAGAATTCATAATGTCACTAAATAGATCTGCAGCTCTGACCTATAAATACTGAGATATGTGGCTTCTTCATTTATAAACGGGGTTGGTGATGAAAGCAAATTGGATAAAGTGTTGTGGGCTGCAGGAGGTGCAAACTGAAATGCTATCACTCTGCCTTCCTAATCTAATCTTAATATTTATCACTCTGCTAGAGAGAGGTCTCCTCCTTTCACGATATCTGCATTGCAAAGCTTTTGAATTGTTAATGTTCTCCCTGAACAGTCATTCTGCCCCCTTATTTACTACGAGAGGTGGTGAGGGAGTATGAAGAGTGTAAAAATTGACCATTGTTGATGGTCTTCCTATTCATTTGAATGGAGAGAAGAAAGGCACACATAAAAATGTACTCTCCTTGATTTATTTCAGACTTTGCACAGGAAGAGAGAAGTTCTTATTTTTAGTCAAGATTTACTTGTGTTAGACTCTATATTCCTATCAAAAGCATGAGGAACATCTTAATTTCCCAGAAAATGGCCATTGCATTCATCATTTTCAGAAGTAACTGCATTTTACAGTGGTGGCCTTCTCTTGCCTGATGTTAGTAAGGGGTACTAAATATTTAAGAAATGAATGACAGAAAAGAATTACAAAAATTCTGGCCTTACTGGATTTTTATGCCTGTTTTTAAATCCTGTGGGGACAGGTATTATGTGACAATGTGAAGGGCTGTAAAAGTTTTCCTGCTACTAGCCTAAGAAATGCTACTGATGACTAATGCAGCCATCTCAGACTTGTAATAAATTTCTTATAGTAACCTATACCATTATAGGTTCTTTTTGGCTACATATTTCCAGTAGTACTTCAACCATCTGCTAACACTGAGGCTTTAGAAAAAGTGGTCTTATGGAAATTGGGCACCATATAGCAATCTTGTGCCAGCAGCTACAGAATGGACAAAAATTGCACTGAGTGAGGGGGGCAACTAGACAAAATCCTGCTTTCATATATGCCTTGCTCTCTTAAAAAACACTGGAACTTGAGAGGTTTAACTCAAATCACCACCATCCCTGGCAGAACTCTTAACCTCTCTTTTCTATGGCTCTGCCATGCAGGAAGAGCAACAGGATCATTAGATGCCAAATGAAAATTGCTGCTTCATTGAAATGGAAACTTGCTGCAGAGGAAATTTATCTTTCATTCAGGCTGGAAAACACACTTGAGGATAGCTTTCAACACAGAACTAACAGAGCCCATGTGTGTCAAACAGCCCTCAGGGCATTTCCTGTAGAACAACCACAAGACAGGAGAGAGCCAAGAAATATGTGGATGAGAACATGCTGTCTAGGTAATCTGGAAACAAACCTTCTGCGTCTCCTTTCCATAGTTTCATTCTCTTTCAGAGAACTTCAGAGGAACTGAGGAAGGAACAAGATGTTGCAAACCTCTTTGAATTGTCTTGAGCTGCTCTGTTGTCAAAATTAAGTTAAACAAACGTGTGGAAAGCAGCTCTTAGGGCTGACTCTCCAAAGCTTTTCAATAGATACCACTTTTCCTTTGAAAGACACTTCAGAACCTACAATGTTCTCTTTTTTTTGAGTGCCATATCACTCAAGTTCTCTATTTTCTGACTACATGATGATCGAGAGCTGCCCAGAACTGGCAGGCTTGGGACTCTCCCAGATCTAGTCTTTTTTTCTTTTATCTCCTACTTCTGGAATTCTGTTGCTGACTGGGAGCAACTTACTACTTTATAAAAGTATAAAGGATAAAGTGAAATGAAAAGAGGGTTTTAGAGTTTGAGACAGGGGAAAAAAATAAGTAAAATAATATCTGAGGTGAAGTACAACCAGGGAGAATGTTATCAATAATTCTTTACAATACAGCTTTTAAATGGAATCTCATCAGCTTAGCAGGCAGGGCTAGCAAAGTGTTCTTCTCTCTACTCAAGGGCCTGACGCCAGAGTGTAACCAGGCTATCAGATTTTCTCACCTGTTAAACAAGAGCAGTGTGTAGGTAACAGCAGTCAGAGGCATCACTGAAGGAGAAGGACTCCAGGGGTTTTCTACCTCTTCCTATCGGGGGTTACAAAACTTGGATTTGAACTGAGCAGATCTCCCTGACCTGCAAAGAAATACAGAAGTGACACTGTTGAACTCCATCCCTCTGCCTCTGAATAAATAATGCACTGCTTCAAAATAAGTTGTTTTGGTTTCCCAAGATGAGAACTTAGACCTGTCGAGCCCAGGTGAGCCCATAGCGTGAGGCAGGTGAGTGAAAGTTCCAGCACTGAAGTTTCCCGTCAAGGGACAGAAATAACAAGATCTTCCACAAAAGGGTGTTCCCGGAATGAAAGCATCAGAGTCATAATTCAGACTTTTCCTATGTCTTTGAAATGTCCCCATCTTAAATAAAATTGTCAAGTATGTCTGGTTGTCTATGATACCAATGCTTGTGTAAAGAAACATTATTTTAGTAGCAAATGAAATCATAACCATAAATAATGGAGAGATTGGTGTATCTCATTGAAATACATAAAGTTTGTCCAAAATGAGCACTGTGGTATTTCAAATCTGGGCTAAATTTTGAATGAACTAATGAGACTTGAGTAAGATATTTGAATTTTTTTTAGACTGACTTACTTCAGTATGCTTAAGTATCTCTTCAACAGGTTAATAAGGAAAGACAAGTCTCGATTAAATTGAAAGATGATACACGCATTCACACTATTTAAATCAGACCAAATTTATGTGTATAGATGAAGTTTTAATAATTCAGATTTCTGACATATTTTAATACTTAACCCTGGGAAAAGCCACATCTGTGTTGATTGCCTTCATTACATTTCTACAGTTAGTTACTGTGCAGAGCTAACAGTGGGGTCTGTGTCTGCAAAGGCTCTGTTTTCCCTTCTGTCAAGAAAGATGTCATAGAGTTTATCCCCATTTTGTACACATGTGCCATGACCCTACTCAAGCATCTTGTGAAAAAAAAGCATAATTTAAAATGCATGTTTTCGTGCTATATTTGCAGAAAGCCATGTTCTCTCAATCCGCTGTTAATCTCCACACCTTGTTTATGTCTGCATAAATGGTCAGCCTTTTACAGCACCCCAAAGGATTAGAACTCCTTGGCTCGTAAACAGATGAAATCAACCAAAAAAATTGCCTTTCCAGGTTTAAAAAAAAAATAAATAATCACAAATGGAGCACAATGAGAACTTCATGCCTTGTGGAATAAAATTAAACCGTCAGAAGCCTTCTGCTGTGTTCATGGGGTTTGATGTTTATTATAGAACGTCATTATTTAAAAGCCAAGGGACTCACTTGGCCAATGAAGAAATGAGTGGAAATATGTAGCATGGCATGCAGACATAAAGAAATGTGAATGAATTTATAGCAATAAAAACAAATTAATATGAAAGGAAGGGACAAGGGGCAGAAGTCTTTCAAGTCACCAAACCAAATTGTTTGGTGGGACAGCTCTTACCTTCTGCTGTTGTCCCTTCATCTCCCTGGAGGGCAAGGAATGAGCGTGGCTATGGACATCCCTTAAGCAAGGACCTGAAGGGTTTTGTCAGGAGGTACCATGCCCCACTTGAACTGGCAGTTTTAGGCCACTTGCCTTCCCCAGGCAAGATATTTTGGTACACCTGAGATCTGTCCCAGAGGTTGCCAGAACAAGAATAACATTGTAGGAACAGCGCCTGCTCATCTCGCATAAGAATTAGAGCTGACACTGGGGCAGGGTTACAGCTGGGACTTCTTGTTGGCTGCACCTACATTACAAAATTTTGTTTTGCTCTCAGAAATGGTCTTCAGCTCCTCATTAAATGGTGTGGAGCAACTCAGAGCAGAGTGCCTTGGAGGCCCCTCCAGAGTAGAGCAGCTGGATGCACGTTACAAAGCACACAGCCAGGATGTGTGGAGTACCTATGTAGCCATCAGGATCCAGTGGATTTTATGTACAGTTTATTGCAGATGCAAATTTCTCAAGTGATGTGGGCTTTGTTTTGGCATGAATCCTGGGTATGCAGTGTTTGTCCTGGAATGTGGTATGGGGGCAGCTGCATACTGGGAGGTGCAAAAAGTGCTACAATAGAGTTGAAGTAGATTGTGCAGATGGGCTAAATCCTCCATTCTGCCCACTGGGAGTAATTCCTGAGCTGGACTTCTCTCAGAAGCAAGCTCAGGTTTTTGTTTTCATTTGTTTTTATTAATTGGAGCACATGAGCTTGTTCCAAAAGAAAGTTGCCATAAGAAAATTAACATTTCTGCAGCATGAGCAATTATATGATCAGCTCAGCGAGGGATGAAATGGGAAACTAAATTATTAGACAGTGTAGAAGTAGCAGCAATTCTGATATGGCTTCAATAATACATCTACTGCATCTTCCAGTTACTTTCATAACTATAAAAACATTGTCAGTTAACTGTTCCTTGCCTGATAATATTGTTGGATTATGAGACCAAGGCTTTTCACACACAAATGTCATCTCCTTCACAGAAGGACAATAAGGAAAGACACCTGTAAAATCATATGATGACCAGCTGTATCCTCCCTATCTGGGCTAGCCAATGACTTTCTGATTGTCCAGATCAGGACACAACATAGATCTCATTCAGCAAAGAACCTTTACTCTTTAATTGAGATTCTTTAATAAGGAACAGTTGCAAGCAAGGACTGAGACTAGGGAAGAAGGAGAATTCTGAGGTAGTAACAATGGCATTTTCTACCAGAGGGAAGTTCTTGAAATAGTTTTCCATTAATCAAGTCGTGCAATCACTCCTATAATATTCATGGTGTAAGAATATTTCCCCTCTTTACTATGTTTCTTGCAAAAGCAATCTTTATTAGTATCTTTTTTTTAAGCCCAAAATTTGTTACTCTGAAACCAGGAAAGACTGGTTTGCCTCATGAAGCAGAAAAGTATTCATCCTGTCTTCTCTGGTGTGATAATCAGTTTGGTTCACTCTCCTAATTGCTTGAACTACATACAAATTTTTCTGTTGTTGAATGGTAATATAGTTAATCTACATTAATTTTCAGGTTAAATGAGTTCATAAAGACAGAAAAAGAAATCTTATAATCTAGTTAATAAAGAGACATGAAATACATTTGTGAAGAAAAAGCTTCCTAATGTGTTTGTCTGAAAATTATAAAAACTGGTACTGTAATATGTAGATTGAGAGTTATGCCAGCTATTCAATGGTTTCCAGGCTGCTCTTCCTGTGTTATAAATTTTGTTAAAAGGGCTGCAATGAAAGTGAGGGAAGAACAATGTGAAAAAAAGAGGGTGTTTAGAAGCATGGAGCTGTACCTGTCCCCCAAAGGAGTCTATGTATAATGATTGCTGTACAGCAGCCTCCTGAGAAATGTTGAAAGATCCTCCACAGAAAACCCTCCTGCTTGTCTGAGGCATAGGCAACATCTTCAGCTGGATAATTAGAGGGCAACATGCTGGCAAAGAGTCTGTGTAATCTATATAACAATAACATTAAGAAAAAAGTCAACATTCTGGGGACTATGCCAGCGATCAGGGCATGATAATTGCTATAATTAAAAGCAAGGCAAATATTGCAGGAAAAGTAGGTCATTCTTCAGGCTGTGTATCCCTGATGCAAATGAAAACGATACAAAGAAGATTGTGTAATGTGATCTAAAGCAGACGAAAGTGCTGCTCTTCCAAGGTTGCTGCAGACCCTTCATTAAATGCTGTTGTTTTCTATGCCCCACCAGCAGGAAATGTTTCCATAAACACAGTGAAGCTGTTGCAGTCTGGTACAAGGACTGCTGGAGGAGTCTGTTGTAAAAATCCAGTGAAAGGAGCATAATTAAGACCTAGTGTGTGCAAGGATGTTTTAAGGAGACTGTGATACTGCATAGTTGACGGTGAACTTAAGTGCTGGGGTTTTTCTGACAGTAGCTCCAGCACTGAATTTTAACATGTGGCTTTGCACTTTCAGAGACTTTGAGACTCCAGTCAGTATGTAACATCTGTTTGAGCCACCTGAGAACTGGTTTCTAAGGAAAGGACAAGGCACAATAACAAGAAAACAGAAGGACATTTCCTTGCATCATCTCTACAAGCACCTGGGCAGCTCGCTGATGATAATTCTGTCTTGCAGGGGATGTCATTTCCTCCCCTTCTCTGCTAACCTCACTTCCACCAGATGTTTCCCTTGCACGGGACTTGCCTAACTTTTACAAAGAGATTGCTGTGTCCCCACATCTCAGCCCATGTAATTTCCATCTTCTTTTCTATCTGCCCCAAAACTGTCTCACTGACTTCTGCCCCATGCAAACCTACTTTTGGTCTGACCCCTAGAGGCAAGTAATGTCCCCCCATGTGCTAATCCTGAAGTTTATAAAAGCTGTTGGATACAGACATTCCCGTCATGAAGCCCCTTGTGCCATGAGCCTCACCCATCCTTCCATGCTTTTTGGATGCCCCCGTTCTCTGCTGCCTTAACCTGGGCTGAGGATTGCACACTGAGTGCTGAGCAGGGACTCTGACCTGACAGCAGTGTGTGGGACAGGTCTGTGTGTATTTCAATGCAAAAAAAATGAAAGCAAAAAAAATCATAAAGATATTTGAAATATTTATTGTAACTTTTCAGCATAAGGATGTCAACTTTCCAAAAATCCCTATGTTTACTTGCATTCCCATGCCACTGCAAAATTAATTCTGCGTTGAATACAAGGTTACAAGAATTTTGCTTTAAAGGGGCTATACTTAAGTATAAATTGCATTCATTTGAAGGAATTAGCTAACTGTAAGCTCTTTTCCTCTTAATTGTAAAGATTCATTGATAGCCATGGACTCTTTCACTCTGTATCCAACTTTATTTTAAATATTTTTTACATTTATAATTTATCTAACAAAGTGATAGGAGTCATAAACAAGATCCAAAGTGTACAGATGTTATACCTTAAAAATTAGGATAGCAAAGTCATTTCTCTGTGAAACAATGGGCTTGATTTAGTTAGCACCCTGTAATGAAACTATTTAGATAATCAATTCAAATTAGGTCATGGAGCTTCTTTGGTAAACTACTGCGTTATTAACCTTAACAATGTCAGTGTTTGAAGTTTTCTTTTTCCTGCTATCAAACTCAACTTATTAGTGCCTAAGGTAAAAGTCACAAGTGTGCTTCATACTGAGAAATTTATTAATGTTTGTAATTAAACACAACAACTGTGTAGCACAATGTGAGGGAATTGGGAAGTTGACTAACATTTAGAGATAGACTGCAAGAATGAATTTGTCCTTCTAAGACTTTTCCTAAAGGTCTCCCTGGCTTATTGCACTGAACTAACAGCAATTTTAAAATGCAGGAAAAGAATTAACACTTGTAATTATTTTGGCTATACTTGTGTAAATTATATATGTTGCAATGCCCTATGGAAGAAGGGCATGACAGAACTTGACAGTGGCAGATCGAGGTAGATCAATGTCTTGGGTAACCTCGCCTGGCTGCTGGATGCTCACACAGCCACTTTTCCAATCCCCCAGACTGGAAAAGAGCACAGGCCTGAGATGAAGGGCACCCACACATCTACTGCAGTGTGGGGTCCTGACAGGCTGCACTGTGTACTTCAGCTCCAGCATGGCTCTCTGTGGGTGCAAGGGAATCTCTGCACCAGTGCCTGGGGATCTTTTCCGCTCCTTCTTCTCTCACCTCGGTGTCTGCAGAGCTGTTTAATTCCTGTCCTATATTCCTGTTACCTACAGTGCAGTGGTTTATGCTTCCTCTGGCAGTCATACACCACCTGCCTATCTTCTGCTTATGTCTTAGAAAAAGTCTGAAATACACTATCTTGTGCTGTTTTTCATAATTATTCCTGACTGCTGAGCATTTAGAACAAATAAATTTCACTGTGGGAATACTTGTCCTTATAACCCATCTTCCCTATTAAATCTTATAAATCTTAGAGTGAAATGGACAGTGATAGGATGATATTGACTGCAAGAAAGACTATTCAGAAGTGTTACTACACTAGACCTGAAAATTAAGTTATTTTTGCTGCTTAGAGTTGTACCAACAGACTAAGGTGAGGAAAAAATGAAGACAAATCAATTAAAATGGGGCCACTGAAGAAGATAGTTTCAGGGCACCAAACCTGATGCTCCTCATTACTCTGCCAAAAGAATCTCACAGGTCCCATGCAGAGCCTGACAATCCATGCTGGAATTAGAAACTACCTCTAAAAGACTGAGAATATATGTACATCCCTCTGCAAATCATTTTATGATATTGTCCTCTATCTTTCTACTTACATCCATTTGTATTTCATGAGCTGCTACAAGTCTTCTTTTTTCTCAGTATGGCTTTTCTAAAAGTGTATTATGTTTCTGCAAAGGTATTTGCAGCAGGTGATTAAGTATCCTCATATTGTGCTTCTTACTATCTAACTGCACTTCATCTGCTCATATTTCGATTCTTCCTTATAACCTACCTCTGCATGCTATACTATTTTTCCAATGTCTTTGTCAACTTAGAGACACAAATTATTTGGTCTAGGGACTGCCAATTGATCATCCATTCTGTCACTGACGAGTGCTGTTCTGAATCCAAACCATATCTTGTACTCCACTTCTCAGTGGTCGTCTTCTGCAATATCCTAAGCTTTCTTTAACATGGTTTTGCTGCTTACTGTTTTTTTTTCTTTACTTAAATCCTCCCTTTATGCTTGAAGACCCCTTGTGCACAAGTGATCAATTTCAATTGTACCTGAAATGAATTTATTGACTCAGGTTATCCTACTATTTTTAAGATAACTGAAAAGCGAAGTGAAAGTATCCATGAGATGCAGAATACAGAAAAATTTTGTAAGAGTTACACTCCTTCTCAATAGAAAACTAACATGCTGGATGAATAGGCCAGAGAACTTCTGTATTTTTGAAGGCAAAATTCCTGCATCTCCCATTTGCTGTCAGCTCTTTATACAGTAGATGCTGCATCTATCACAATATTTTCAGTGTATACTGTGAGGTGTGACAAACTGATTAATAGTGTATACAAGTTGTTGTGTCTGTCAGTGATTGAAGCATAATCAGGATTCTTTACATCATCTTTAAGCTGATTATCTTGGTGGAAGCAGCCATAGTCAAGGAAAAATCCTCCTTGGTGAGCAGTTTTCTGTCTTCCCAGCAGAAGATGCTGCTCTTCAACACCACAGTCCAGCACAACACTTGGTGAAGGATGTGGGCAGTCTTCCCTATAACAATGTTTAATGGGGGAGTGTAAGGCCCCAGTCAAGTTGCTCAGTGAGACTTTTGAAAGGGTTTACAATGGTTCATGTACTCTTAGAGTCTCTTCTTCAAGTTTTGCTTGAAGGAAGCAAATACTCCAGGAAAAATCCCTAGTGCGCAAAAAAGATCCTTGAATTCTACCAGCTGAAGGTCTTTTTGCTCCACTGTAGGCAGGATTTACTGTGGAAAAAGAACAGTATGAAGGTCTCCAGAGAGCTGCAATTCAAAACAAGCACAAATGTACCAGAAAAAACTTACTTCACACAGATGCAGCATGAGAAGCTGTACCTTCAGTGGTTTTTTGGCACATACAAAAAAATATTTCCATGGTTTCTTCTCCAGTTAAAAATCATTTTCAGCATATATTGACAGCACATTATTTCTTTTCTGTGCTCTGACACTAAAGGCTATTCCTTAAAATGGAATATTTCAGAAAAGCAATAAACTCTTTCCCAGATCTCTGATTTGAAAATCCAAAGAAATCCAAGAAAACTTCATTGGAAGAGACACATCTGCTGAAGTGTCATTATTGCTTCCTCTTTTCTTTCTCTTTTTTCAAAACACAAGTCAGACCTACTCTCATCTAGCATCTTCTAATTTAAGTTGGAGGGGGTTTTTTTTCCAAAGTCTATTACAAAATAAATGTTCTGTCTTCTACAATTAGCAGAGAGCACTGGCCAGCTGCCCAAGTAACTAATCAACATGAAACTTTTATCAAGACATACTGCAAAGGATATACACTATTAGGTGCCAGATTCTATCACTTTTTTTGAAATTCTGTCATGACTGAATGAAATTTCTGCCACAAATCAGTTTCTTGCTGTTAAACTTTGTCTCATTTGAGAGGATGATAACTGACATCAAATATTTTGAGACTCCTGCAAGGAAATACTTTGCAAATGCTAATGTCCTAATGGAAGAAATGCTGTAAGGTTATCTTCACTTATTGCTACCCTACCCTTGATGAGCAGAGAATAGTTCTAGTTTAATTGCACAGCAACACAGCCAGAAATAGACACAGACAGTGACATCTGCACCAGAACTTCTCAGCTAGTTTGAAAATTTCTAACAAGTGCTTAGTACTGTAAGTGGTTCCCTGCTTGGTAGGTGAATGCTACACTACTTTTGCCTGAAGAAAATTTCAGGTGCTTAAGAACAACTAATTCATCTCCTTTGCTCTATTTTGTGTTTTCTTAGCAATCCAGGCTACAAAGGATGTTTGTATCACTCTCCAGAGAAGCATTCAGTTCCTTAATGTACTTCCAGGTTATGGAGAAAAGGGAATGGGGTGCTTTATTTTTTCCTTTGTCTGCCTGTGTGGAGGTGCCTCAACTGAGAATCGTATAACTTTCTTACCATTCCCTCAAAACTGGGTGCATTGCAAAATGCACATGCTAAGCAGCCTGTTCTAGACCACAGATTTAATTTTTGTCTTTGTATCTTGCTCAAGAAAAAAGTTTTCAACAGATCCTTCTTCTTGACTCCTTTTGTATGATGATCCTTATGAGAAAAGGAATTAATTAATGCCATTAGCTGCATGCTATAAGGCTCCCTGGCAATCTAATAAGTACATGGTCCAAAGATGCATAGCTGTGTAGTCCTCAGAAAGGATGCCAGGTGCTCCCTTGAGCTTTGGGTGTCTTCTCAGTTTTCCATCTGCTCCAAAACAATTACTGTATCTGAGACACACTGAAGATTTAGTTGTATGAGTAGTCTGTTGGATGACTGAATTTATAACAAAACTTGTATTGTTATTGCATATAACCCATTGCTATTTTCTTCCCAAAATGAAGTTGTTAGAATTTTTTAGCAGGCAATACTCTACATCAGAGCATAGCAGCACATCTGTGTTGATATGTGATGCTAGTCAGACAAAAAAACTTCTAAGAGTAATATCCGAACATTTAATTCCCTTCTGCAAATCTCCTTGTGGAGCTCTGCTGTCAGATTGTGCTTCTCCTCCAAGCCCCTGCTCTGGTCCCCAGTGAGAAATCACATTTTGTTTGGATAGAAGACTTTTTTTCCTCAAGGTGTGCCAAAGTCACTGACTTGCACTTCAGTAGCTGGTGAGAGCAGCGTGCCCACCGGCTCCCGAGGATTGCAGCTGTTTGTACTCTTCACTGCTCAGACTTGAATGCGCCTACGGGACCTCAAGAAAAATGTGCATCTGAATATCTGAGGCTGTGTTGTACAATATGTTGTCTAATTTCAACACTGTGGCACGCCAGCTTCCCTGGGAGGTTTCTTAATGCAGCCTCAGTGCTCGGTATCCTCTGGTGGTGCCTTGCTCGGAGCTCACTGGGGAGGTGGCAAAGCAAAGACACTTGAAAACAAACACCGGGAGAGGAAGAAGAGAGTAAACAAAGACAGTGCTGGCAGTGTGATAGGAGGGATCAGGCAGCCTCTTCTCTTTCAGAGGCACTGGCAGCCCCACTGGGCAGGCTGCAAATGCTACCTGGTCCATCCAGCTGTGCCTACGCCATTTAGTTGCCCTCAGTGGTGACAACATCCAACACCTTCCGTGCACCAGCTGAACAGGGCAGCTCATCCATGTGTGACTCTCATAGAAATGGGGATCTTTTTGAGGAGGCCAGCAAGGTCATAATGCATCACCCCAAATGTTTTAATCCCATGGACAGAGAAAAAGAGAACGTATATAAGGCAGACAGGGTTATTCCATGATGCTGCTGCTGGTTAAAACTATGTTTTGAATCAAGGTTTCACTGCAGGATATTGCCTCTGTAATATACTGCATCAATACATCAACAAAGGAGTGTAAGTCTGATACTTCACTGTTCCATAAATCATCCTCCCATCCCCAGCTGTAGAATTTATTGATTAGCAGGATGGGTGTCTGGGAGGAGGAACATACAGCTCTCAGGCTGTTTTTGCCTAGTGATTACAGAATGTGCAGAAAACAGATTTTTTTTTCCTTTTAGAGGAGCATGTGCTGTGTCTGAGAAAGAGGAGCAGCCTCAGATCTTCCTTCCCCCGGTCCCCCTTGTGCTGCCATCTCTGCAGAGGCACATTTCCCATCCCCATGGAAACAGGACAAGGAACACAATTTGCCTCTCTGCAGAGGACCCTCTGCAATAAAGCTGTCCAGAGGTTTTGGCTTCTCACAACCCAGGCAGTGACACTTTGGGATCTGAGCTGCCCTTGGACACCTGGACCAGCTCCTCCCAGCAGTTTTTCTTCCCAGAACTCCACATTTTCCTCTTCCAGAAGTCCCACTGCAGGACAGAAAGCAGCTATTATTTTTCCTATGAAGCAATGGGGATACCTGCCTGCAGCCTCCACTACCTTTCTACCTAATAACATTTTCTCCCTGGATATTTTTGTCTAATCCAGGGCCTGGGAGGGATAATGTTTTCCATCAGGTCTGAAGAAAATAGCACAAAACTGTAAAACGTGGATGGTGCTCTCTAAAAATGTCTGAGAATAAATTAAATTAAACAAACTGGATTATTGAAATCCTGTTTCAGGATTTCATTGTTCAGGAGATGATGGTCAGTATCTGCCATTTGGGAATGATGAAATCAGTTGTGTGGGAGAAAATCAGAGACAGTTTGCAGTGAAGGAATAAATAAGGTGATGCAGATTTCAGGCCACTGCTGTGCCACAGTGATGGAGTTTTCCTGGTGAAAATGTGGACTACAATTCTTCACTGGTCCTTTTTNAAACCCACAAAAAAAACCACCAACATTTTAGTACAGAGTACAGCCTTTCTGGACTTCCAGTGTCTACACAACTGTTCACAGAAATGCTGTGTTTTCTCCTTCAAGAAGAGATGATATATGCCAGCCATCAGGTTTCTCATCCTGATACCTGGGGCCAAACAACTGATGATTAAAATCTCTCAGCAACATGCATTCTGAGCAAAGAAGAGTCAGTCATGATTGCTTCAAAACTCCACTTTCCTCTAGGTGAAATCAGGTTTTAAGATTATTTTCTAGAAGATTGGAATGCAATGTCTTTTCAGATTAGTAAATCAACGACTACATGGATTAAAGGAATTAATAAGAGGAGGTTATCAGTGTGGAATAAAAAGATAGTTAAGGGAAATTTATAAAATATCTATTGTGAAGTAGTTTCTGATGCAGGAAACTCTTTTCTATAAATGAAAAGAATACGATGAGAATAATTCTAAAGAGACCATGTATATAACACAAATAAAAAGTATAGTCAAAAGTCTAAAAATGAGCAAGTTCCAAACAAGTTTTTGGTTATTGTGGGATTGGTAGATAAAAAACAGCAAAATTATTTAGGTTACTAGATCAAATGTTTTCACTGAAATAACTGAAAGTAGCATCTTACAACTTATTAATTTTCAAAATATGTGGTTCCATATTTAAATTCATAGTGTCAATTTCAGGCTTTTATGGAGTTTGACACTTTTAATATTTAATGTTCATAATATTTTAATTTACCAAAATTTACTGGAGAAGTCATAACTTAGTAAGACAGGCAAATTTCCAGCTGCTTTAGTAATAATTGGTATCCTTTTTAATTTTTTTTCAGAAAAATATTTGGTCCTATTATGTCCTCTTGAAATATAAATCTAATTTGAAACAGCACCAATTTAATATAGTTAACGGTGCTCTTTTATGTATTTTACTTGTTTCAATTATTAACTTTGCTAAATGGCCATATGGAAAGTACTTTTTAATGTGCTGTTAATTCCCTGATTTTGTATCATAATACATGTTCTCAGCAAAAAAAGAGGAAGTTACATCAGCTTCTAGCATCGTGCCACTTTGTTCTTACTCAACTATTTTCATTGCAGAGGCAAATAATCCATCAGCTGGTGCAACTGGACATGCTTTGAGGGTCTCAGTAATCAGCCAGCTCGAATTCCTATTTGAGTGTCTTTGCAAACTGCAGACAAAGAACAATAAACTGTTGTACCCCATCTCATCCTCTAACCCCAGCACTGATCTGTGGGGCCAACCCAGCTTGTGCAGCAACAGGTCAGTCAAACCTGATCTTTGTCAAAAACATCCCTCAGGGAAAATCAAGAGCTTTGAAAAAGAATCTTCTGCCTGCCTCATCTTCACATACACTCCTAAGGAAATGGATGCAGCACTGTGTATGATGGTCACACCGAAGACAGTTTTGGTTCATGAGTTATGTCTACTTTCCAATTCCACTTCAAACATACTGGGGCAACATAAACTACAATTTTCAGTTTATTCAGTTCATGCCTGATGCATTTCTTGAAGAATGGAGCCATGAATTTTTAACAACTCTGCAAACATGAAGGAAGGTAATGTATATTCATTTTATTATTTTCTATGTGATTTGACAAGGGGAGTTGTTCCTGTGCTCCCAACAGAGGAATCTTACATCAGCTCAGATGCTTGCTCGATGTGCCAAGGCAGTATTTCATGCTCCTGCCCTGGTCAATGCCTCACAGAGAACAGAAGAAAGGTTGATGTCTGCTTACTGTTCCAGATCCATTTTTCCTTTCTGACTGTTTGCCAGAGGAGAAGGGAACATTATGACTCTTCTAACTACTCCAAACTACCTGGATTCCATGTTGCCTTGAGAGCAAAGAACCTTGAAAAACAAAACTTCATCTGAACTGCTGCTGCTGAGGGGCTCACAAGTCGCAGCTTTTAGATAAGTCCCATCTTGCTCATTTTTCTCTCTCTCCTCTCTTGAGCTACACCTGCAGCTCCCACTAATAAATCAAAAGGCAAATATGCTGCCTTAGATTTTACCAGAATGTGCACAACTGAGTATGAGGGCAAGAGGAACCTGCCAGAGCTCGTTCTGTTGCTTTATGTATGCTCTCTGTTAATTTCATCCTATTTTGGAATTCCATGGGTTAAAAATAAGCTACACCATCACCTGCTGTGCACATCTAAAAGCAGCTTTAGAATACTCAAGGTCAGGGCTATAATGTATAAATATCCTGCAATATTTAACTTGTTTTCCAATCTGCATCTCTATAGTGCCCCCAGAATAAATAAAAATTATGTGTTTTCCTGTCTGTAACCACTGCTGCTTTTTCTTTTCATTAAAGCTGCATATTTATGTATTTTCTTCCCAGCAACAGTGTCTGAACAGGACTTACATTTTACCTTCACTTTTTTACAGCACAGAAAGCACTGTCACTGCTTAAGAGCTAAAAATGACAATGCTATAGCAGCCTCCAGCCATTATTATTTGCAGTGCAATGTGGTTTTCATTTTTGCTGCCTTCTAAGATATGGGCTGTTTCTCTGAATGTATGTGCATGCACACGTTGTCTCAGAGGAAGAAAAAACCTCAACCAACTCTGCTCAGATCCAACAGTTTAACTGAAAGGTGTTGGTTGATTTATTAACAACCAGTTTCTGGGGCCCCAGTCCCATGCACTGATCACCCTCACGTTCCCACCTCAGCTGCTGTGGCTTTTCCTGGCCATTTAGAGACCACGCTGTGATGGGAGGAGGGAGGCAGTGTGCAGGCTACTTTCCCCTGACCACAGCAGGGAGGTGCAGGAGCTGAGGAGTCAGGACATGCTGGTTTTTGCAGTTCCTCCAATGGGGCAGTAATTTCTGGAAAACAGCAAGGCCACAGGAGGGTGGCAGCCTCACCCATTAACACCCAGATCTTGGCCACAGACACAACAGCCTTTTGAGGGGTGTTTAAGTCCTGGCTTCTGAAAAGAAACTTGCATCAAAACTGTGCTTGAGGTGCACTGAGAATTTATTGGACCTAACATTCCTTTTATCTCAGCAATGTTTTGCCATGACCTCTGGAGAATGATGTAAGTAGAGCAATTGAAAGACTAACCAACATTTCAGATAATGCTGCAAATTACAGTTTGGAGCAACCTAGGATCTGATTAGCAAGTACCTAATCTCTAGCACAGGAGAAATTCCAGGAAAAACAATTTGTATGCTCAAGTACCCTGCTGAATTTGAGTCCTGGTGACTATTTTCTCCCTATTGATTGATATGTATCCTGAAATTTTCTGGTCACACTGCAGGACACAAACACAGAAACTAATTCAGCTCACAGAATGTCCCTTTCTAATCACCAGTGTGTCAGGGCCATAGCAGTGATTTTATCTGAAAACTTAGTTTATTAATTAATTTCCAGGCTTATATATCTGTAAAAAAAGTTCTCGATATAAGTCATTGTCAATATTTTAAATCTGTTTGTTGAAATGAAAACATGGAGTTGATGTCATGCACTCCCACTTACTTACAGACTGGAGGACCCAAATCACTGTTGTAACCCATTATTTGCAATCATTCATGGTAACTAATATCATAAAACTCTGGTCAGCTAGGAGCTATTTTGAATATAATGCCACATGAGTCAGGCTCACTTGTCAATAGTGGAAAGGAGACCCTGTGCAAGTGTCTCTCTCTACAATGACAACAGAAAGAGTCAAAATACCACTTTAGATACTTTATGTTTAAACATCCTAAACAAGACTATGAAGACTTAGAACCACACTCCTCCAGATTGTTTCATTAGTGAGCTATATTTCTAAATCACTAAGTTTCTATATTTCTAAATCATGCATTCTGTCTTCCCCCTTCTGAAAATAGCTGAAATTTTATTCTGAGCTCAATTGAGCTAGTGTGAAATTACCTAAAAACAAAAAGCCCCAAACACTTTTCTGTCTTTGTTTCACTTGCTGTTAGGGTTATGGCTGGAAAACAGCAATCGAGTGCAAAATTCATTACTCATTTTTAGACAATAAGGTGCCTATAATATACGTATCTAAATGTGAGTTGGTTTTTAAGACTTTGTTACAGTTAGATTTCAGATTAAGCAAAAGAAGGCTAGCATTAGAGTCAGCTGATATCCAAGCTATGTAATTGTCCAGCCTAAATAGCGGGAAGATTCAATTGCCTAAATATTGATGCCATTTCAGCTATATCCAGTTTCTGATCCAAATAGAGTTGGACATCCCAGAAGTCCTTGATGTCTCTGACACTCCAAAACATCCCACATGGTAACATGTGGCACACTGAGGTAAAGAAACCACGTGCCATTGACTTGGGCACCATTGGCTGTGCTGTGAGCTTATGGACACCCACGTGCAAACATCTGAACTTCAATGTCTGCAAACTGGAACAGAACTGCATCTGTTTGTACATGCTCAGTAATGTGCTGCATCATTAAAACTTAAATTCACCTTTATTTCGCCTCGACCTTCAGCCTCCCAGGGTTTCACTTCTGCATTTGCTTCTTAATCTGTGCTGCCCATAACTCTAGAGGAGGGGGTGGGAGTCAGGTCCCTCCTCCCAAGGACACAACCCCTGCAGGATAATTTGGGGGTGGGGGGCTGGTGGAGCCACTCAAGAAATTTTAGCCCAATATTTTGTAAATTCAGAGGGCTGGAAAAATAGATTTATGGACTTCAAGCCTCAACCCATCACAGACCAGAGAGAAGTTAATCAGGCAGCATTATACACGTTGTATCTCCAGGCAAAGATTTTGAAAGAAACAAGTAAAGGAACTCACAGAAACTTTTTTTTTCTCCCACAAGCTTGTTTCAGAATATAGAATGCTTCAGATGTTAAAAATGTAGTTTCTTTCTTGTCACTGTGATAACATTAGCTTTAGGTTGCTTCCTGCTGCTGTGTGACAGCTGTTGCAGACATCAGTTGGAACACACAGAATATAAGTTTGTCATATAAATTTAAGCTTACCAGTCTCTCATCTTGCTATAAAACCTAACCCGGTCATCTCCTATGTAATATTTGGTCATTGGAATGATAAAGTTGTTATAACAGCATCTTGACTAATTGCATCCATCAATAAAGATAGATTCTACACAAAAAAGCATCAATTAAAATTATCAATCCACAAGAAAGCAGTCACTTTTAATGCATCATTTATCACAACAACCTGGTATTCTTCTCTCACAGTTTTTAGAAATCTTGTTGCCATAACAACTGGATGTAGCCTTTAAACAGAGTGGGCCAAATCCTGTCCATGGTGACACAGATGAAAATTCAGAATAACTTTTTTAAAATGCCTGGAAACACAGTGGTGCAAATACAATCTAATGGGGCAGAATGGGACCCACTATCTCTTTGTGTTAGCATTTTCTTCTGCTGCTTTGCCTTGTCAGGAAGACAAGATGTTTTTCTCTTCTACTCTGAATAAGCTTATAACGTAGTGGAATAATCAGACATAATGATAGGTTAAACAACAAAGGAGTGTTACATCTTAAATACCATATAAACTAAATTTTAAATTTGTATATTAACAGTTTGTTTTAAAAGCCTGGGAAAAGACTAAATATCAGATAGGAATATATTCTCTCTGTTCAGAGGCTACCTCTAAATCATATAACATAATCAATAACTTATGTACTAAGAAAATATAACGAAGGTAAATTCACACTTGTTTGGCTAAACAGAAGAGATACACTCTCACAGAAAAAATGCATTGAAAAGTCCTGGGTCCTGTTATCTAGAGCAGGAACCCATGCAGTTAAACCCTGTTTTATTTACATGAAACTCATTTCAAAGACATCATAACAAAATATTCCTTATCCCACCCGTCAAGGAAATCCATAGGAATTTGCTGGTATGTCATGGTCTGTGTGTGGATCACTACACCCAAACAGAGCACAATCCAGGAAGAAAGTGTGGATTTATTCTATCTGGATTGCTCTACAGAAGCATTTTCCAGGCTACCAACCAAATAACATTTTAATTAATTATAATAATCAGAAACCCGGTTGAACAAGTACTTTGGAACTTGGTAGAGATAAATTTGGTAGACACGTACCCTAATGATAATTTTAACACCCATTCCTGTTACAAAACCAAATTATGCCACCAGGCAAATTCTGTAGGAAAGCTGGAGAGAGGGATATACAGAATTTAAAAGGCAAGGAATTCTTTACATGCAGTCCACAGAACTAACTAAACTGCAAACTTCTATGAGTTAGAGATATATTTTCCCTTATTAAATTCAAAAAGTATGGAGCTGCTCTCCTTGACGATAAATAGCTCGTCACATTTGAAGGCTTTCTCTGGGTGCAAGGGGACTCAAAGACCTGAAAAACCCAGCAGCAGGAAGGGAGGTGACCCGTTACAGTCAGAGCAATCTTAGAATAATGTCATTTTGGAATGTAATTTTGCAAGCAAACCTAATAGCGGGCATTACTAGTGCTCAGATGTCACTCTGAAGATTGATGCATCAACATTGCACTGAGGCAGTACAAGAGCCTCAGAAAAACAGATTAGCAAGGCTTACTATCCAATGAAAATGTAAGGTTATAAAGTTAAAAAATGCACCTGGCCAGGACATCAAGAGGTCAATTACTTTGTCTATTTGCCCAAAGGCAGGATCATCTCTAACTGCATCATTCCAGATAGCTTTTTATTCTGCTTCCATTTAAAAACCTTCAACAAAGAGGTTTCACAATTTCCAGCCACTTCATTCCAATGGTTCGTTATCTTTATCATTAGAAGGCTCGATGGTGCACTTGAGGGTGTGATTTCATCATGGATAGATACTGCTGCAACATCTCTACTGCAAGATCAGGCATTAAGAGCACTGAAACCATCTTGACACAGGCAGCATTTGCTGAGCTTTGACTGGGTGTCCATTAGCAGCAATAGAAGCCCACTACAGTTTTGCTGGTATTAATCAGTTAATCAGATTAAGCTGATCTGCTGTATTTTTCTCCCATCACCTCCCTTACAATATGGGTTTCTTTTTGTTTTCTTTGAGGCCATGATGTTTCACGCTTCCCTCTTACAACTGCTGTGGCAAATGGCGAACACCATGGTTTCCAAGCTCTTATACAGAATTTTTCAGATTGATTCACAATGAACTGGCAGGTGCCTGACCAGTGCTGTACTGCTCAGTGTTTGTACTAGTGTGCTTGTTTCAGCTGGGCTAGAGTTCATTTTCTTCACAGTGGTTAGTACAGGTTTTCTTTCCCCCAGCCCATGCCTCCAAACAGAAACATAACTAGTAAGAAGCTGACAAAAATAATAAAATGAAATAGATTCTTTCATGGTAGACTAATTTCTGTGAGTCTGTGCAGTGAGTGTCTCTATAGTGCACCACAAAAGGGAAATTGTATCATTTCAGAAAAAAAAGTGAACCTAGATTAGGAATCCTACTTCAAAACATTGGATGTTGAAAGGAAACATTAAAGCACAGAATCAAATTTGATAGAGGTACTTGGTTAGAGTTGAAATGCCTCCCACAGTGAGATCAGTCCTTAAAAGCAAACTCAATATTGAAACAATAGTGAAAGGCCAACACAACTTTTTGAAGTCTGGGAGAATGCCCAAATGATGCAGATGGCTGGCACTAACATGGATATAAAGCCTCACGGGCAGCAAAACCTCTTCTTGGCATCTTATCACTGTATGGAGGTAGTGTCCATGCTCTCGTCTGCAGGGTCATTTTACCAGACTCAACAAAGAGAGAAGGTAAAGGGCAGCGAGTAGAAAAATTATAATTCAAAGTAGTTGCTTAACAAGTATGTGTTGGTAGGACCTTCATGATGTCGTAAAAACAAGGTCTGCACTTGACATTGCTGATAAAAGACTGAGAATAGAAACATTGGCTGTGAAGAAAGTAACCACTGAATCTGTTGAAAAAAGTGGAGAAAGCATCCTGCGGAGGAAATTCAAAGACTAAATCCATCTAAAAACCTTCAACCAGGTTGAAATTCTTAGGTTAAGGGTTTTGACATCTGAATTTCCTTACATACTCAGTGTGGGCAGGGGGAAGAGAATTATCTCTGCAAGGCAACACTGACCTCACATGCCTGGAATGTACCTCTCCCTTTCATCTCATCTAGAGGAAAGGTAAGGAACCTCTCAACATAGGCACCTCTGTTCCAGTGGGATATGCTCAGGGAACAGAGTCAAATCTGCATCACTGACCAAAAGAATGATTTTATTACAGTGTAAGTACTTTCAGAGGAGGAAAATGGGAAGTGCAACAGAGTTCTCCAAATGGAGCGGAACGACATCGCATGGACCATGCGGCACAACGGTGATTCACCATGTGCACACAGGAGCAAAGGGTTTCTAGCCCAAAAGCCTCAGAGGAGCTGGCCCTCTAATGCTTGCTGAGTACAACACTTAGTGCAGTGGCAGCATTCTTCGTTGGTCATTAGGCACTGCTGTCATAAATGTGATGAAGGGAATCTTTATTTTATAACGCTCTTAAAACCAGACCAGATGCCAAATAGGAGCCTTTACATTCTGTAAAGCAGCAGTGAGTAAAATTATGACATCTATAAATTAGAAGAAATCATCACTTTGAAAAACTAAAAATAGAAATGAAAGAAAATATGCCTGGAAGGGTTTCAAGACATTCTCTAGCCTACCTTCCCTTCCCAAGTCAGGATCTGCTCTTTTTTTGACATTCCTAAAAAAAGTTTATCTAATACTTACTCTCAAAGACAGCTACTAATAATGATTTCACAACCTCTGGAGAAAAGCTATTTCCAAATTTAACTTGAAATTCCCCTGAAGCAATTTTAAATGGTTCCTCCTAGCTGTAAGAGCTACACAGATTTCCCTCTCTTTATTCCCCTTCTTTTGAAGCCAGCTCCCTATTTCAAGGAACAGAAATCTGAGTAAGTCAGTAATACACTAATTTATACTCTTCACAGCCCTCCTGAAATTAGTTGCTTCCAACAGTGCAAATCTCAGTATGTAATTAAACCTGTAAAATTCTATCTTAATGCTGAAATAAAGGTTTCAAAGATTTCATTCATACAGACCTGTCTTTTATGCCCATCTTGATATCCCTAATGTAACTTTTTTACAATTTGTCCACATTTTATAATGACAAATTATTTATCTCCTTCTATCTCTTCAATCTAAGTTTTCAGTAATTTTCTATTACAACAGAATTTCTCTTCCTTTTTTTTAAATGACTTTCAGCTGAACTTCCTTATATGGTCATATGTGTAATTACTAAAAGTCTTACTGAACCAGAAGCTTACAGATTATTAAGTGGTTTCTGCTCCTCCTGGTGTCATTGGGAGTTCTGCCATTGCCTTCAATAAAAGCAGGACTAGACCCCCTGAAAGAGCCATATTATTGGATAACTCAAAACTCTGGTGAGAATTGACACTGGTATAATGACAACAGCTTGTTTTTTTAGTTTAGGATATCTTAATTGGATTAGCCAGCCACTTTGTTTTGTGTAGTGATTATATATCTCTGAATGCAATTTGCCATGATTAAAGAAGAAATGTTTCCTTCTTCAGTTGACATCAACAAGAACAGTAAGTAGCTTTCAGTCAAAAGTATAAATTCCAGCTTGCACAATTAACCCAGTCTATTTCTCTTTCAGGTTTGTGTCTCAGGCAGAAACAAAAATGACTCCAAAGGCTGCACCTACGCAGCCTGCTCTGAGCAGATGCCAGCTTCACAGCTGTGTCCTCTTGAATCCTGTGTGGTTCAATGTAATGCTGTTGGTTTACACCAGCCAGGGCTGGACAAAGGAAGGCTGGTGAGTGGAAGACAGCATGAAGCTGAGGCAGGGGAGGTTTAGGTTAGATGTCAGGAAAGTTTTTCACCCAGAGCATGGTTGGGCACTGGAACAGGCTCCCTAGAGAAATGGTCACAGCACCAGCCTGACAGAGTTCAAGAAGCATTTGGACAATACTCTGAGGCACATGGTGTGACCCTGGCTGTCTAACAGGGCCAGGAGTTGGACTTGATAATCCTGGTGAGTCCCTTCCACTTCAGAATATACTATGATTCTCAGATGTTTGCTGCCTGAGCTGAAGTTCAGGTCCTTCACAAGGCAGCAAGTGAGACACTTCCACTGGCAGTTTCTGGGATAGCACTTGACTCAGCTCCCACCTGCCTTGAATAGCTCTGGCTGATCATTAAGTTAATCCGATTTAGGTGCACTGCCCTAAAGATCTAGCCAGGCTTCACCTCTCTCATGAAAACAGAGGAACAGGCAGGAGATTGCTCTTACTATGACATAACTGCAACTTCCTAAGGAGGAAGTCTCTCTCTTGGAAAGAGAGGGTGCAGACTGGCTCTGCAGGAGTAGGTTGTCAATGACCACATGAGATTCAGTGGCAGATGCTAATTTTTAATCCATCTGTCAAAATCCAAAGAAGCTGCTTTGGGCTGGGCTCCTGGACTCAGGGTTTTCCCTAACACTGAACTACGTTAGCAAGGGAAATCCTATTTGTTGGCCTAAAGACTCTAGAGCGCCTAGCCAATATTATTTATTTTATTAAATACTACTTTATTTTAACTTGATTTTACCACAGAAAAACATGCTCCAGAGCAATGTGAGATACAGTTTGCATTGTCATAAGTGAGCCACATACTGGCCAAATAGTTTCTAAATCTCACTTTTCATCCATAATTTCTTCTGGCCAGATTGAGGAATACTTGACCCAGTCATTTCCCAGGGAGTGATCTGGCAAGTGATTAAAATGCCTTCTTGGTCACCATTTATTCAGATTATGAAAAAATAAACAATTTAACATTTGCTCAGGTTTGGAAATTCTTCAAACAAATTTGCCTGGGTTTTTTGCTCTTATTTTGTTCTCTGTTGAAATAGATCCATTCTGGTATTCGTGACATAGAAAAATAATCATCCCACCAGTCTTGTAACACATAAAAAACTGGAATTCTACATCCCCCTGCTGGAAAGATATTTTGAGTATGTGTAAGGCATTATACCACCACCTGATTCTTGCTAACCTGGCAGTTTGGAAAGCAAAACAGGCTGATACCTATTGAATTCCTCTGCTTTCTCACCTTAGCTACTGCAGAGTCCACCTACAGAAATCCCTTTTGAAGAAACTTGCAATTTTTACTTACAAAATACAGTTGTCAAAAAGCAGAGCACAGGATTGCTGCAGATTTTTCTTTTTCCTTTCCTTTTTTTTTTTTTTTTTTTTTTTTTTTTTTTGGTCGGATTTCACAAACATATCTTTACAGGGTAAAAAAAGGTAAAAATCAGAGCTACCAAATTAGAGGTGACAAAATTACCTTCAAAATTTTTATGATGGAAGAATAATCCTGTCAAATGACTCCCGTATGCTAGACTAATTTACAAATAATTATTTTAAATGGCTGCCTGTTAAAAGTATGAGAAAGCTGGGTGGTTTTTCTGTTTTTTTTCCTCCTCAAAGATACTGCTGTTGCAGGAAATTGTGTTGCTTCTTGTGTAAAGCAACTTGGGACATCCATCAAGATGCATGTGTTTACGTGCATACCTGGTGGCATAGAAGTATTATATTGTAGATATAAAACCCTGATCAAACTTAACAGGCAGGAAAATCTTGTGCAGTAATTGTATTTCTTTGTTCCTTACTAAAATCAGAGCTGCTGCCTGGAAGCATGCAAGTATTTAATTTTGTCACATAATTCCCTCAATTTCAGGCCATGGTAAGTAACATTTTTGGTACATGTCAGCTGTCAATTCCCATTATAACATCTAGTTATTACATGGTTTAGATGTAGCTGCCTGACGATTACTGCTGTGTGTTGTGAATTCATCACTCCAAAAATGGCAGAATAAATTGAATAGTAAGGATTCTGTGTGAATTACCTTAACCTGTGAAATGATAATTTCTGAAAGCTTTATCATGCTATCAGCTTTTGCTGGAGAGGATTTGCAGAACACGTGCTCTAGGCAGAAGTCTTGGTGGAAGGGAGATAAATCTCCTCTGACCAAGTGAAGAGAGACCTCTACAGGTGTCTGGTTTTCTCAGTCCAAAGACCTTTGGAAATCATTCCCTGAAACTCTTAAGCAAAAGATGTGCCCAGTGCTCAGCTGCTGAGTCAGAGGAGATGGGAGAAAATCCTGGCCATTCCCCTGAGGGGAGCTGTGCTGTCCTTCCTGGTGCCACCTTCAGTGCAGCCCTCCTGTTTCTCTGGGGAACTCAGCTGCAGCATGGGGGATGTACCAGGGAATGTGCAGGCAGGCAGCCCCAGACCAGCAGCTAGAAGGTGAGAAGTGTGGTCCACACACGTACAGGACTGTTCCTTCCTGCACAGTGCAGGGTATGCTTGGCTCTGCAGAGGAGCTAATTAAAGGCCAGACAATCTTTTAAACAGCCAGCTTCATTATGCTTCTCTATGAGGCACACTGGGACTCAAGTTACTTATTATTATAACTGTTTTGTAGTATGCACCAAGGCCCCAGAGATAGCATAAAGAGAAGGAAGCACACAGTCCTACAGTTTTGCAGAACATAATTTCTGATGCTTCTGAGGAGCTGAATCCATCTGCATAGGTAGCAGTCCCTTCTGACAATACTCCTTGCTGCCTGAGCAGCACAGTCAGGTGTAACCTTGATGCAGATTTTTTGTGTATTTTGGAAAGCATGCTATCTTTCTCCATTACTGAGGCATATTGGCAGAACTACAACCATACTATCTGTACCAGTATTCATATAATTTTTCTCTCACATGTATCAACAAGCCTTGCATCACTAAAAATTCTGGGAAATAAATGAGAGGTAAGAGAAGAAAAATGCTAAGTAGATATTTCTATGGCAGATGTAGCAATGGAAATGTAGAGTTAAAAGCTGCTGATTCTATACAGCGCTTAAGCCTGTAAGAATTGTATCAGCTTCCTGTCTAAATTTCCACAGGATCATTATGTTTTAGTCTATAAGTACCAATATTTTCCCAGAAATTGTAACTGGGCATAGATGCTGCAAAAGGTAAGGCCAAGTTAGGAGCTGTGTTTACTTTTCACAGTAATTGCATGTGACCTGAAAAAAAAAGGATTTTGAAGTTTCTCATGCATGAACAGAATCAACAGGTTGATATAGGACACTTTTCAGTCATCAAGTGTAAAAATATTTATTGATGGAACTGCATGCTGGGGACTACTGAAAACTAAATGTTCTGTTACAAAGATAAAAGATGAAATGACGGTACTCCAGGGGAAACAGAAACTAAGAAAAATAAGAAAACAAATAAAACCTGAGCAAACAAAAAGCAAAGGGCTCTCTTTTTTCTAAATTTGGTTTCCTCACTGGTACCTCCACAGGCTGCACAATGTTGCTATTCCTGCATGCACACTGCCCCAGGTGATATTTGGAATTGCTGTATATATCTGTACATTATTTCTGACTGTCTAGGATGTGGCTGCATCAGATAGGATTTCATAAGGTCTCTGTTACAAAAACTCACAGACATTGCATTGGTGTCTGGCCTTCAGGAAGCTGCCTAATCAATCCTCCCCTCACCTGCCCGGGTGTAAAATAGATGGAATAACTTTGCCCTGGCAATAGTCAGTTTCTCTTCTCTTACGTCATCTGAAGTTTTTAGGAAGGGTATTATGAGCACATAGGTAAAGGTCCTCACAAACTTCCCACAAATTTAAATACCAATCAGTAAACAAGGAAAAAATATTACCATTACAATGTAATTACATTAATATACTTATTGGTCATGGCCATATTTACAGATATGCTATACTAGGTATTACCATGTTCTCACAGGCTATTTTATTTTTTAATGAGTTTGGCTAAGTAAATTCCTCTGCCACACCATCACTAATTCCAGAATCAGCTGGAGAAAGACCTGCTACTGTATAGAGACAGATCTGGATACAAGATGGGGGCTCATGCATGTGGACCCAAAGCAGCAACTTCAGGGACCTGCAGGCCTCCTTGGAGCATTCTCTGGAGCACCCCCAGCTAAACTGCTAGGGGTGATACACCACAGAGCACTCGATGTAAGGTGTCATATGTCACTGGAAAAGGCATAAGAGGATCAGAAAAATGCCAGTTTCTGGTCTACTTAGCCTTGCTGCTTCTTTTTTGTGCTGCACCTGGATTTCCAACACTTCTCTGGCTGTTTTTCAAACCAGAGCCTGCACTAAGCCAGTGTCAGTGAGAAGTGCAGGAATCTGCTGTTTCCCTACTCATGAAATTTGCATGGCTCTTGCACTGCCAGACGCTGCCTGTGTTTTCAGGGCTGTGAAAGCTAAATCAAAATATTCACTGTAGCACACCGTGCTAAGCATAGCTGTAGCACATTTCACACTAACAGTTTACCTGGCTGCCTTCTTGCAAAAGAGGGCTGAAGTTGTCATTTTTAGAAAGTAACTGCTGATTTGGGTCTGTTAGCTCCACCTGAGCACTAACAAACAGCTGTGCTGGCCCATCGTGCTTCTTCAGAGATGATTGGGGTCAGGCATCAAGTTGAGGATAGGTGCTGTGAGGAGGGGACAAAGAAGCTGGGCACCCAGCTAGTGCTGTGTCTTTTACAGCACAGCATAAGAGCCAAGTGTGTCTCAAGTTTTGTTTCCACCAGCCTAACGATGGGCTGCTGGAAGGGTTGAAACTGCTCCATCATGACAAATCTGTGTTCTGTCCCCATCTATCTCTGCGTGATGTCCCTGCAAGCAGCAGGGTTTCGATCTGCTTGCATATTTCATCATGCAGCAACACTTCTCCAAGCCAATGTGTTGGCCAGTGGATATTTATAATGATAGAATTACTCATCATTCAGAGAGCTCAGTAATTAATTGTACACTACTTGAAATTCCGTTACTCCATATTCCTGTGGATCCACTCATGCCAGCCCACCTTTTCCATTATTTTCAATTAAATACTTGAATTCAATGCCATGTACATCCTGCACTTTTTGATTTAGGTGCTAAGGGTCAGCAACAGAGTTTTTAGCATCTACAGTGATCTAAATCTAGGACACCATATTTAAGAGTGTCATTTACAAAACAAACTACTTAAGTATTCATGTAATTGAAAGAGGAGGGACATGGCTTGAGACAGTTGTGGTAGAACTGAGCATCAGTTTCAAGACCTGCTTGAAACTGAAGCCTACAGGGGATACATGATTTCACCTCCTAGTGCCTATATGCCCTGAGAGACCCAGTCCAGCAGACACGAATTTGATAATGTAACACTTAGACACATTAACTGGTGAGCACTCCAGCTAGCAAGCCAGGACTTACCCTGAATCTGTTTCTCTCTAATTCAAATATATCATCAGTCAGCTATCAGCTGGCTGAATGATTATTTAAATGAATTATACTGTGACATCCTAATATTTATGCATGCACCCAAAATCTTCTCCTTCAGAAGAGCTCAGTAGTGACATGAAAGCTGCTGTAATCAACCAAGGGAGTCAACAGCTAATAACACATGCCACAGCATGTCATGTCCCAGAAAGCCATTCCACCCAAAGTACCCAGTCCTGTCCAAACATACTTAGTGACCATTGTTTATATTTCCTGAAGGGATTTAGTAATGACCTGCATTTATAGATATCCTTTATATGGTTGTACAAGGGATATAATTTGCAAAATCTGTGCTTTTCAAAGGTTTTACAGTTTAAACCACTCTAGTGAATTTTCCAAGAAAATGTCATCTACCGTGGCTCAATGATATGTCTAAAATCCAATTAAATAACAGCCTGGCCACACTGTCTCGTTCAAATCACAGTGAGGAGCAGAATTAATGCTCAAGCAGATTTTGTATTATTATTATTATGTAGAGGATCAGAGGTCTGTACCTGCTAAAGCTCATGGTATAAAAGTATCTGTAGCCCTTAAAATTTTGGGTACTTACATTCTAAGGAAAGACCTAAAACAATTTCATCTGTAGGGTGGTAAACCTGTTATTCTATCACACAAAGCATATGGGTGTGCTGTGCCATCCAAACAACCCACAGTCATTTCTGTCATCCTTTAGATTTACTGTCATATGTAGAATCATGACTATAGCAAAAAGTGTAATAAATCTTGTACATTTCATATCTCGTGATATAATAGGTTGATCTAGCTATGGATTGCTTTAAGGGCCCAGTAAACAGAACAGACTGATACCTAAAGCCAGGTCTCTGTTGCTTCTAGTTAAAGATGGAAATGGGAATCCGAACTGCACCTCACAAAAGGGGGGATAATATGAAATCAGGATTATGGCTGGTCATGAGAAAAAAAAACAAAAAAAAACAAAAAAAAACCAAAACAAACAAACAAAAAAACTCAAAGTAAAATTGCATTCTAGGCTGACTTTTCAGCCTCAGGTGGGCACAGGAAAGAGTTCTGGGAGCTTCCCAGCACCTAACAAGCCTTGGGTAGGGTGCAGAGGCCAGTGTGGGCCAACTTGCAAAGCCATAACAATGTCGGAGTAGCACAGAAATTTTCTTATATTAAGCATGAACTCAATAATTTTGCTATATTTTTAAACTTTATTTCACAGTAGCAAATTTGTTATCTTATTAGCAAGTCATTTTATCTCTCAGTCTTGCTCAATGCTAAATCTGTGACTAGTATAACACTGGCTTGACATAACATGCTCTCCCCATTTTTGGAATAATTTTTGTGGAATGGAAAACATTGTCTCTGACACACTAAATGGCAAGATTCTCAAAAATGTGAAGTGTTACCAACTCTGAAATGCAGATGTTAGCAAATTTGGGGAAAGCGTCTTTCTTCAGCAGAAGTCAGCTTGAGTATCTTAAGAAAAAGGCAAGGTAATGAAAGAATAAAATGTATGAGTCACTGTAAGATGAATCTGTGAATCTCTGCAGCCTCACAATTCTTACTTTCCTAGCTCTGGATTGTTTATGAAATTCACAGAATCACAGAACCAGTTGGAAGGGACCTCAGTGGGGCACCTGGTCCAGTCTCCCGCTCATCCCAGAGCACATGGCACATGCCCAGACAGTTCTTGAATATCCCCAGTGAGGGAGACTCCACTACTTCTCTGTGCAATCTGTTCTCATGTGCAATCACCTGCACAGTAAAGGAAGTTTTTCCTTATATTCAGGTGGAATTTCTTGTGCCCATCCACGTCCTGTGGAACTTCAGTGTCTGCCCATTGCCTCTTGTCCTATTGCTCAGCAGCACTGAGAAGGGCCTATATCCCTCCTTTTGGCACACCCTCTCTGGATATTTGTATACATTGATGAGGTTCCCTCTCATAACCAAGACTGAGAAGCTCAAAGAATCACAAAGCATATGAAAGAAAAGGAGCTTTTAAATGAAATTCTTCATAGGGGCATTTATTTTTACCTGCATTCCCAAGGTAATTTACATGTATCTGATCACTGCCTGAGTGTGTGTGTCTCTCCTGCCTCCAAAACATTGTCTGAACCTTTTGGTCAGTTTGAAACAAATCACATCTGAGTAAAAATTCCCAAAAATCTCCATGAAAGAAGGTGGCCAAGATGGACTCCCTGAGGTTCTCCCTGAAGGAGAAGGACAACAGAAAGTGGCAGGGCAGGGGAGGAGCCAGCCAGAGCTCAACTTCAGGGGATTCCTTTGTGAGAGCACCATGATGCCGATCTTCTCAGGCACCTCTTTGGCCAGTCAGGACATGGGGGGCTGCAGAATAAAAGCTTTTGGTGCTGCCACTTATAATTCTTCCTATCCTACTGTTTCATATTGCATTATTATCATTATCTTTTACCTGGACTATTTATATCTCTAGCTGTAACCATTTGTTTCCAGTCCCCTGGTTCTTTAAATAAGGCTGTCTAAATGTATTACTGTCATTTTTTGCCTTTT